>BQNB010090053.1:0-27246 GCA_026074375.1 Tanacetum coccineum
GTTGCAAGAGCCCATCACGCTGAAGCATGTCCATACGTTTCTTGTTTATATGTCCAAGATGACAATGCCATAGATAATAAGAGTCTAACCCATGTTTAGCTCTTTTATTTCTAACATTATAACTAGAACTAACATTTAGATTAAGATTATGCATATCTATTTCATAAATACCATCATGTGGAATTGCATTAAATAAAACACATTATCTTTGGAAACAGAAATACCATAATTCGTAAATGTATGATTATAACCGTTTTTAACCAAACAAGAAATTGAAATAACACCCCTAGTAACAGTAGTTGCGAAATAACAGCTGTCTAATACAATTATTAAACCTTTAGAACGAATTAAATCAAAACTTCTGATAGCTTTAACGGACGCACGCATTCCATTTCCCATGTATAGGCTTAAAGCTCCATGTTTCAACTTTTTGCTTTCTCTAAGTCCCTGAGAAGTATTACAGATTTGAGTTTCACAACCCGTATCATACACCCAAGTCTTATTAGGAAAATCATAGAGTTCTATAGGGAAGATACCTGAAGTACTAGTCACGCTAGCATTCTTTCTTTTCATCAACTCAGCATGGTAGGACAGACAATTCCTCCTCTAGTGACCAACCTCCTTGCAGTGGTGGCAGATAATGTTGGGATATAAAGACTTCAAGATATTCTTAGAGTTACTACAGCTCATGTATATATTAGTACTATAAAGCATAACTTAGTGTTGCTGGTAATACTAATGAAATTATGCTAAGTAGTTAGTACTGGTAGTATAAAAGTTACTACTGTTAGTATAAAGTTACTGCTGCTAGTAGAAGTTAAGACTGCTCAGAGATGAAGACTGAAAATATACTAAGTAGTTACTACTGCTAGTACAAAAGTTAGTACTGCTAGTATATGTTAGTACTGCTAGAATAAATTTCTAAGTAGTTAGTATGTGTTTAGTTACACATACCTTTTACCTTTAAAAACAAGTTAAAATAACCAAAAACGGACTTCAAATGCCAAAAATATGCTTGTTTTGCTAATTGTGTTGTGCAAGAATGGATATCTAAGAAAAGGAAGCCAAAGCGACAAAATCGGACACGGAATGGAAAAGCATGGTAAAGACAAAGTCAAGACAAAGCCCAAGCCTGAAAAAGTCAACCAAAGTCAACCCCGACAAATCCAAAAGTCAAACCCGAAGCCATAAATGAAGAAAAAAAGTTTAGGGGCCAAAATTGTCAAATCCCTAATTTATTTAATGAAGAAAATGAAGAAAACCCATGTGAGGGACCCAAACTGCCATTTCCCAAAAGAATATACCACATGGACTTAATCTGCCAAAAACAGAAAGTTACAATCACAAGGACTTCTTTTGCAATTGGTATATATATGTTAAGGGACTTTTCCTGCCAACTTACAGAAGTTAAAACACCACAAGGACGAATTTTGCAAAGGACATATAACACCTCAGGGGCCATTCATGGACAAACCCAAACCCTTATTTATAAACTCAAAAACCCTGTGTTTAATTACTGTTTATCTTCACCACCGTTTTCCCGCCAAATCAAAGCAACCCCACAACCAGTCCCTTTCTTGTCTCGTTGACCTCACCACAACACTCCAAACCCTTCACTCTCATAAGCCCCACCTCTCACATGGGTCAAATGCCAAGTTGGCAATCCATAGCACAACCATTGGCCAAGAAAACCTACGGTTTTGATCATTTGGTGTGGGCAGCAAGAAAGAAGAATGGCCAGGATTGCTTTGTGTTTCTACACACACAACAAACACACAAGACTCATTTTACTCAGCAAACTAGCACAAAAGGAGAAGACAAAGACCAAGAAGAGCTAGCTCGTTTTTCTATATAAATAGTCCTTGTAAGCCCTTGAAAAGGGTGTTGTTTTTAGAATTCAGTTTTAGTTTTTTAACTTAAGTTAACTTTATGTACTTTTAATTGTTAAGATTAATGAAAATTTAGTTTTATGTTTTAATTTTTGTTCCAATTTCTTAAGTTATAATATAAGCCACTATATAATCTGTTTAAACTTCTATACAAGAATTAAGAAAAGAAAACCAAAAAAAAGGTGCTGAATTATAAGCTTATGGATGAATAAGCAGAAAGGGATGGCTTATTGGTTTTAGAGTCTCATGGGAGACACTTAGGGTTTGGTTATTAAGCTTTGAAAAGCTTAAACTCATTGCCAAAAGCTTGGACAGGTTGTAAGTTCCCTATTTATCTTTTTCAAATTCTTGCTTATTGCTACAGTAGAATAGCTTATCAGCTTATTTTACTGCTTAATTTTTGTTTCTTTTAGCTTAAAATTGTTCATTAGAGTTAGCTTTTAATCTGTGTTCAAGCTTCTTTCTTAAATCTTTCTTTAATAGTGTAAAAATCAGTTTTAAGTAAGTTAAAGGGGTGTTTGGTTTAAGCCCAAAATGGGTCAAAATGGTATGGTCATGGGTTGTGGTCACTTTGCAAGCTTTGGTTAGCATTATTAAGCTCTTGTAAATCTGTTTTTTTCAAAAATTTCAAGCCCAAAAGTGTTTTTCAAGTTTTCTAATTGTTTTCTTAAGTCTGTTGGTTTTTAAAGAGGATCAAAGAGCTTATTTGGATAAGCTCTTGTAAACCTGAGTTGAAGTTTCAAAGTGTGTCTGTTTTAAGTGTCAAAAGCATAGTCAAGAGTCATTGTGTTCTTCTTTTAATTTGTCAAAACTGTCAAAGTTTTTTTTTGTCAAGAAAATTTTGCTTCAAAACTATTACTTTTAGTTCAAATTATCAGATCTTAAATCTTGTTTCTAGCTTCTGATTTTTGGTGCACAAGCTCATTTGGAGCTTGTCTCCATCTGTTTTAAGTCATTTTTTTATTTTGAGCTTATTTTCAAGCTTATTTCTAAGCTGCTTTATAGCACCCTTTGTTAAGCATAATCTGCCCTGGTGCTAAGGGCTTACCTTTAAGCCCTCTTTTCTAGCTTAATTGTTAACCTTATCTTGAGCTTTTGGCTTTTCTAGAAAGCCAATAAGCTCATTTAATAAGCTCATTAGTTTCAGACCTTTACCTGACCTTTTGAGTGCTTATTTTTAAGCACAAAATAGGCTCTTGACTGTTTTATTTAGTTTAGTGTAGTAAATTGCTTATTTTCTTGTTTTAACTTATTAAGTGCTTTTTAGATGTTAATTTTTGTTCTTAGTTACTTATTTAGCTTGGTTTTATGTCTGTCTTAGCTTATTTTTAAATTTCTTAGCTTATTGTGTGCTTGAAATCAAAAATCAAATGTCCTTAAGCCCCTTTAAGTGTTAAGCATACTGTTTGATTCGTGAAGCTCTTTTCTGGCTTATTTAGTTGCTTGTAGTTGCTCAATTTTGTTGCTTATTGCTTACCTTGTCCCCTTTGTTGCTTGTGATTACTTATTTGCCATTTGTTTTTGCTTACTTGTGCTAAAAACCAAATCAAAAAGCCATATTAAGCCTTTAAGCTCATAAGCCCTCTGCCCAAACTTTGAGCCCTTTTTCCAGCTTATTTATAAGCATTCACAAAAAGTTGTAGTTATATAAAATGACCACCTTCATGTGCTTAACAAGTTTGTATAAAAAGTTAAAAAAAAGGGTTACTGTAGCAAATAAAAAAAGGGTGAGAGTGGGACTCGAACCCCTCCCCTTTCGTTAACAAGCACACACACTTACCACTCGGCCCGGCAGGGCTATCCATTCACTCTTTGCAACATTTATTCTAAATACCATTTTTGGTCCATTAGCTTATAAGCTCGTTTAAGCTTTTTTAATTCATAAAAAATAAATAAAAAGTCAAAAAAAATATTTTTCTTCTTTTACAAAATTTTCTTTTATCATCTTTTACTTAGGAAAAATATAAAAACATTCGTAGGGTCGTTTTTGCAAAATCGTACTTTTTAAAGAACGGATTATACCCCCCCCGTTTGATTTATATTTTAGAGCTTCGTTTAACTCCGTTTTCGGTCTAGTCTTTTTCATTCTTAATTATTAGTCATCCAGAATATATTATAAGTAAAAATTTCTTTGTAGGGTTAAATTTTAAGATTTTAGGTTTTTGACCCCTTGTTCGGGATTCCTGCTCTTGTGTTTCAGTATAATTTCATAATTTTTAGGTTTTTCTCAATCATTTTTGCTTATTATTGGGTTATAATATTTAAGCTTTCTAAACTCCCAATCATTAATCGTCATTCAAACTCAAAATTTACGACTGAATCAATTCTCAAGCACAGCCTTCTGTTGGGATAAACCGAGACCCGGGAATATTCTATACTACATTCTCCGGTTTCATTGTATTATTTTTTAGATTATACTTATTATAATATTTTATATAAAGTTATATATATAAAAAGGTTAGTTTAAAAACTCAACTAATTTTTGGCCGCCGCTAGCCAGGGGAGACAGGAAAAACGCTATCGTTACGTTCGACAATTTGGTTTGAATTTGTGAAATATTTTCTTTTATAAAATATAAAAATATATATATATTTTTTATAATATAATATAATATATATATAATTATATAAAATATAAATATATATCTATATATTACAAAAACATTTTCATTTCTTTTATTCGTATAATTATCATAATAAAAAATCAAAAAAAAGAAAAACCAAAAATATAAAAACAATGTCCATAAAAATAAATAAAATTCACAATAGGTAAAAAAACCAAAATATAATATTCTCAATTGAGGTATTATCAAAAACCTTCCGGTGAACTTGTTTGGTTACCCAAACCGAACAAAATATTTAAAAACTTGCCATATGTGTCGCTTACGACGTAACGGCTCAACCTCGATTTGATTAAACAAACTAAAGTGGGTATAAGGAGGGTTTTTCCGATGGAACTACGATCCCGAAAGGGAGAAATAAAGCTTCGCGCTATTTCCTACTCCTCCGCTCGGCATTGATGCGTTTTTTCATTTGAGAGCTAACCGAGCAGTAAGTAGATTATGTTGGTTGAAGTTGTATTATCTCACTATCCGATAAAATCATTGTGAATAAATCATTGAACAACCAAAAAAAAAAATTAAAAAAAATTAGAGTAAATTTTCTTTTTTAGTGCATGCGCACTCGATCTCAATCTCGTAATCTTCACCATCAACAACAACAAGCCCCACCGGCTTTTGTTGAACCTTTTAATCTTGAAGAACCGATTGAAAATCCAACTCCTCCCCTAGCTCCGATGGATGATACCCGGACTATGGCTCAATTGCTCCAAGCACCCACCGAGGGGTACGAGGATGCAATTGTAATTCCTGAAATCGATGCTAATTTTGAGTTGAAGCATGGTTTGATAAATCTTGTTCAAAACTAGCAGTTTTTCAGACATGATAAAGAGGATCCACATGCTCACATCCGTTACTTCAATAAGATTACCTCAACGATGAGATTCCCGGATGTCCCGAGCACGTCAATTAAGCTTATGCTTTTTCCGTTTTCTCTTGAAGGTTCAGCCCGGATTTGGCTAGAAAAAGAACCTCCTCGTTCAATATTGACATGGGATGATCTAGTTTCAAAATTCATTAATCAAATCTTTCCTCCTTCAAAAACGACAAATCTTCAAAATGAAATCACGAGATTTCAACAAAGATTTGACGAATCATTTTACGAGGCTTGGGATCAATTTAATGACCTTCTTCGAGCATGCCCACATCACGGATTCTCTGAAATACATCAGCTAGATACATTTTACAATGCGTTGAATGCTAACGATCAAGATTCATTGAATTCTGCTGTGGGTGGAAACTTTCTGGATAAGATGCCTCGTGAATGCTTGAGGATTATCAAGAGTAAATCCAAGGTTCGTAATTCATGAAACAAGGCAGTCGTTGCCAAAGTGAGTTCGAACTCATCTACTCTCAGAATTTCACCAGATGTTGCTGCCATTACAACCGAAGTTTCTGAACTTAAGAACATGATGAAGACTATGCTTGTCAAAAAGCAAAGAGCCCAAGTTCCCGCACCAGTAAAAGCAGTTGAGCAGAGTTGTGTAACTTGTGGAGGTGCTCATTCGTATAGAAATTGTCCAGCCACAAATGGTAACATTTATTAGGACAACATTCAAGAATATGTCTCTCAAGCAGCCGCAGCTAATTTCAACCAAGGAAACACCGATTATCGAGCCCCGATTGCAAATCAAATTTGACCTCCCAGTTTTCCTCCCGTTCAAAACAATCATAATGTGCAAAATAAAGGAAACAATCAGAATTGTTACAACCAAAACCGGGGGAATTTCAATCAAGCTCCAGCTTACCAACCCCCAGTTCATCAAGGTCAAATCTATCGACCTCAGGTTGTTCAACCTCCTGCTTATCAAGCTCCCGCTTATCAAACTCCAGCTCCTCAAATTCAAGGTGTATCAAAAGAAGATTTCCAAGCCTACGTAAAGGCTAATGATGTTGTGATGAGGAATGCAAACTCAAGGTCAAAACATGCAAAATCAATTGACCAATCTCACGGACATGCTTTCCAAATTTGTCACTTCCAATACCGCCTCTACTTCGGGAACTCTCCCTAGTAACACCGTTACTAACCCGAAGGAGGACTTGAAAGGTATTACCACTCGAAGTGGCATTGCTTACAAGGGACTCACGATTCCTATTACTTCTTCTCCTAAAGTAATGGAACGTGAGACCGAGGTCACAAAGGACACAATGCCTCCTACTAATAACGGAAGCACCGAAGACGTCCAACCTCCGGTTGTCACTGTTGTCCATCATGAATCAATCTCTGAGCCCGTAAATGCTCCTATTAGTGTTTCGATGCCTAACCAAAATGCATCAATTCCATTTCCTTCAAGAAGAAATGATGAAAGACGTCGTGAAAAAGCTAACGACCAAATTGAGAAATTCTACGAAATCTTTAGAGATTTGAGTTTTGAAATTAGCTTTACGAATGCCTTGATGCTTATGTCAAAATTCGCCTCGACTCTAAAAACCTTAATCGGAAACAAAGAAAAGTTTAGTGAAATGGCTAGAACTCCATTGAACGAGAATTGCTTAGCGGTCATCCTACATCTATGCAATTGACAGTTCATGATAATAGGCTTAACTTGGGTTATCGCTACTTAGGCAACAATAATCACAATACTTGCGTCCAATTTATAAAACAAAGCATGTTTCCACCCCATAATTATAAATCATTGAAATCGTAAAAATGTGGGGCTATGAACTCACCTTGAGTTCAGATAATCCAAATATCGAGGGATAAAGCGTCACGTAAAAGATCGAATGCAACCTAAATTATCATAGGTCCGTATAAGGAACCGGAGTACTTGAATATAATCTTATAGTTGTTACATCGTACTATCGTTCGGGCTATCATAATTTAAGAGGTCATGACATGACGTTCGAGGAGTTAGGACACTTTAAATCGTAAATCCAACAACTCGTCGATACGCCATCCGAAGAGGCCTCATTATGAAACTCCCTAGTAATATAGTACTTTGATACCACATAATATTTCTATATAGCTCATCACCAACTAATGGTTTTGGTAAAAATTGAGTTGAAAAGTTAAAACGTTATAATTACCGTTTTTTATATTAAAACTAGCATAACTTTAGCGTTTTAAGCGCCATTTTGACGTTTCATATGCCCACGTCTTCGTATTAAGACAATGGATCTAAAATATTACATTTTCAAGTTTTTGATATTCGCGATAATAGTGTTTTACTGTCTCGACTACTAGTTTAGTCATTTAGTTTTTAGATTAGCTTAAACTCGTAATCGTAATAACTTATTCGTTTTAATCCCGATTTGATTGATTCTTCGGTACGTCTACCCGTTATTAAAAGATTTATTATATTTTACAAAGTTGGGTCTGCTGATGAATGAAAGTTACAAAAAAAAAAAATTTTACTGTTCATATTTATAAAATTACTTTTATGAAACATTAATTATCGAAAATGTCGTAGTTTATTCATTATAGTTCCGTTTTTAGCGATTCTTTCGAGTACGATCTCGGTAATTAAACGTTCTCATTCAATTTTGATTTTTAAAAACTAAGTTGCGTAAGAATAGTGTTTTTATAAAAATAGTTTTATAAAAGTATTTCTCGTTGTAAAGCTCGTATTAACATATCTTTTTCGTTGTAAATCGTTTGTCGAGTTTCTTATCAGTTTGTAATCTGTCATGAGGCTTATTAATTTTATATTAGGGGCTCTTACCTACTGTATGAACACGAAATAAAGACCCTTTTATTATCCAAGTGTATTGGATTTTTAAAAGTTTGTTTTTATTAACTTTATAAACCCTAATTTAAACTAAACAAGTTTATACTTAAACAACATGATATCATGAAATATCAGATCGCATATTCATGAATATATATGACCATAAGACATAAGAAAAAGTGTATAATATCGATAGACATTAGTAAAAACCCTTTGGTTAACAATTCAAAAGTCTTAAGTGGTGATTTATCCATAAATCAACATATTACACACTAAATAATGATAATAAAAAGTATAAAGGAATTTTAGAAGACCTTAGGATGATGTTTAGAAGAGAAATGAAATGCTAACCCGTGTTTAGTGATTTGCAGTTCATTATACTTAAAAATATATCAAAAAACAAAAATAATATAAATTCTAAGAGAGTATTAAGAATATTACCAAGTTACCCTTGATAAAATTCACTCTCAAAAATATATATAATATAATATATAATACGTATATCAATACTGGGTAAGATATGATCACCCGGTTCTTATCCCCCAATGACTATGAAATTGACACCAACGTTTAGGATCGGATCCTGATTTTGAATAAACAAGATGTTAGATTTGGAAAGATTTAAAAAAAAAGAAATTTAAATGAACAATATAAACAAACTAGACTAATGTTTCGCAAATACCTCACAAACTAACGGAGGGACTAATCTGAAAAACAATTAAAATCGAAAAGTTACACTTTCTACCTGGTGGGGGGGGTTTTTGGAGAATCTAACCCGACGACAAACTAAGTCCCGAATTAAGGTGAAATTTGAAAAGTGCTTATTATGAAAAACTCAAAGAAGCAAAGTTGTAAAAGAAACTAAGAGGAACAAAATTAATAAAACTACTAGGCTGAATTCTCAAATAACTCAGTGAATGAAGCTTAATTTCTAAACTGTTACAGAAAGGAGGGCTTATCTCCTTTGTTTAGAAAATAAGTAATAGAAAACTCAAAACTAGATCAAAATGAAAAAAAGAAAGAAGTTCTAAAGAGCTTATGATATGCTTAATCTATAAATGAAAAGAAACTAAAGCTTAAACTACTTTTATGCTACTGAAATTGATCATGAAATAAGCAAACTCAGGAAATAAGCAAAGAAACACAATCTACAAATAAGCTAGAGAACTTAATAATCTAAACTAGACTTTGAAACTTAAAAGACAACTTTAACTACTTATAATTCATCTATTTAAAGCATAATTCTTGGACTTAAAAGCTAGTTTAGACAAATTTAGACTCAACTTAAGTTTCCTACTAGTTTTTTTGGAAATTTTCAGGTTGTTTATGACTTTTTGACAGCTGAATTTTAAACTAAGGAAATAAGTTAACACACACACACACACACACAAGACTTAAAAATGTATTAAAGTTATAGAAATCTTAAATCCTACTGAAATTATTATAAGCTAAATCCTAAAATTACTGTTCTAAATTAAGCTGAGAACACAGCAGTACTAACTGAGGTTAGTACTGCTAGTGTAAAAATTCAACAGTACTTTGAAAGTACTGCTGATGCAATTTGATTTTTTTTTTTTAAAACGTAATAAGTACTGAAATAAGCTAGGGAACTAAAACTAAATGTGTAATAAGCTAAAGCTAATCTTAATCCTACTGAAATGTAAGCTAACAATATTAACTTGTGAAGGCAGTACTAACTTTTTAGTTAGTACTGGTAGTGTAAAGGTTTAACAGTACAACTTAGGTTATACTAGCTAGTGTCAATTTTGAGACTGCAACTAAACCCAAACACTCCCTTTTCTATTTTGACAGGATTTAGAAAACTTTTTAAAAGAAATTTGATGCCCGAAAACTAATTACCAGATAAAAACTACTGTAAAACAAACTTAACCATCATGATTAAACTGAATAAGCCTTATCAAGATCTAAAACTATTTAAACTAAAATTTTTTGGATTTTTTGAGTTTTTATGACATAAATTGATATGTAAAGATCTATAACTACTAAACAAAACGAGATGAAAACAAACAACAAATAGCACTACAAGGAGACATTTAACATTACAAAAGCAAAGAGAATATGCAAATAGGCAATGTATTGAAGCAGATAAGCAAAGAATAAGTCAATTAAAACTTAAATTAAGAGAGAATTAAAAGAGAAACTTACTAATCCTTTAGCTAAACAAAGGTACCAAATAAGGCACAACAATCTCTACTAGCTAAGTAATAATCTAGATTAAAAGGTCCTTGGGATCATCTTCAAGGTAAGATCCCTTCCAAAAGCACAAATACAATAAGATCCATGTAAGCTTAAACTGATATTAATGTTTAGATAAGATAAAAACTAATTCAAACAGCTCTAATTCACTTATAGACTGAAAGAGCTTGATATTGCTTAATGAAGCAACTTGGCTTAAAATGAAGGCTAAAAAACGAGATTTAGAATACTAAAAACAGAATTCAATTAAATGAAAGCTGAAAATTACATTACTAGAAAAGGAAAATTAACATAAAATGAAAACATGAGATTTAAGCTAGACTTAATTACTAAAAACAGATATAAACGTTAAAGCTATATTAATAAAGAACCACACCATGTGTGTGAGAATGAGGCCTATTTATAGTGCCAAGCTGAAGCTTCTAGGACCTCTTGCCTTGCTCACCAAACTTTTAATCATGGCCAATCATTTCTTCAATCATTTGATCTATATTGTAGGACTAGTGATTATTTTGTGGACACTAGGAGGATTGCCAAGTCTGCATTCTTTGATTGACGTTGTGTTAGTTTTGTGAGTAGAGTTTAGCACAAACCCACATAAATTTCTGCGTTTCCACCATGGCTAACGTGGCATTGAGCTGATCTAGGAAAGTATCCCCTTGATTAGACTAATTTGTCCTTGCATTTGTGCTTGAGCTCCCTTGAATTGACCAACGCACCCTCTAATTTTGATTTGCCCCTTGATTTTACCATGGGGTGAAAATGGGGGAGACGATGAATAGTAAATGTGTTTCCCGCCCCTTCTTCGACATGATGTTTTTTGTTTTGGTTGTTTGTTAAAACTGATTGTATTTGGAAGGTTTACACACTTTTGGCCCCTCTATTCTTTTCCACTTTTCAGGTAATAAAGTACTGTTCGGGATATGCAAGAATGGTCCTTGTGGATTGCTAAAGGACTTGGGCTTTGGCTCGGCTTTGTTCTTTTCTGAGATCTCGTTTTCCGGGATGCTCGATTTTGACTGATTCTTGCAATTTTTTGAATTATCCGCACCTTCACACACAAAACACAAATACAAGCATATTTTTGCCATTTATGGTCTTTTTTGGGTTTAATTGTTTAATTAAAGTCATAAATAAATATGTATTTATTTTAAGCACTTATCATTAGCTTAAAACCCAAGCTTGCCACGTTAAGAAAACCCTTGATTCCAAATAAAAACCCAAATCTTGATTTCTGCTTAATACTTTCCAATGGTGATTCAATGGTTGGAAACAACCTAGAATGACTTAAATAGAAGCTTTAAATGAAGATGTATAGGTTGAATAAAATTTTGTTGGGTTTAGTAGGGGGGTGGGGTTGATACCGTTAGCAATAGAGAGAAAAAGGGAAGAAAGTTTTTGATTTTTCTCAGTGTTATGCTTGATATGTTATATCATTACTAGATATACATGCATATATATGGCAAGACTTAGTCAAGGAGACATGGTATGGTCCTAGGGATGGTCTTGGTCTTGGTCCAAGTCAAAGAGACATGGCATGGTGTAGTTTAATGAGGAAGTGCAGGCTAGAATTAATGAGGAGTGGATGTATCATTTTGACCAAATGGAAAATTTTCTTATATCTTGGTATACATTGCAAGAATTTCGGCAATAAGAAGATATAGGTGATGATGTTTAGTAATTTTTATGTATTGGGTATAAATGTGGGTATTTGTTGAAGCGTAGAAAAGTTTTTGGTGGTTCCGGGAGTGCCTAAACGCAATT
The DNA here is from genome assembly GCA_026074375.1 of Tanacetum coccineum. Classification (NCBI taxonomy): domain Eukaryota; kingdom Viridiplantae; phylum Streptophyta; class Magnoliopsida; order Asterales; family Asteraceae; genus Tanacetum; species Tanacetum coccineum. The sequence continues at coordinate 12,156 of BQNB010090053.1, forward strand.
TATCGCGAAACGTATACACTTTACGTATCCGATAAAAATAAAATGAACAAAGTTAATAATTATTCTCAAAATAATTATATAACCCTTGCTTGATGTAAACATTTAATTGTTTGATGCCCGTTTACATTGAACGCTAATTTTTAGCTTACGCGATTTAGCTTAACATTTATGATTTAAAGCAAATGCGTACAATACAAAAGGTACATTGCGGATTTATCGACGTCGTCAATGACTTGAAAACACAGGGTGTTATAGACTTCCCCCGTTAAACGAGCCTTGTCCTCAAGGCTCACGATGCAGCACTTGACGACGGTGTGGTCTTGGTGAAGAGGTGTGGATATTTCTTCTTGAATTGATCTTCACGCTCCCACGTGAACTCAGGACCTCTCTTGGAGTTCCATCGAACTTTGACTAATGGAATCCGACTTCGCTTCAACCGTTTAACTTCACGGCCCACTATTTCTACCGGTTCCTCAACAAAATGAAGCTTGTCATCCAGATGAAGTCCATCCAACGGAACGGCTAATGGTTCGTCGGCATGACACTTTTTCAGATTAGATACATGAAACGTATTATGAACTCTGCTCAACTCTTCTGGAAGTTCAAGCTTGTAAGCAACTTCTCCAACTCTTTCTATTACCTTAAAAGGTCCAACATACCTAGGGTTCAACTTCCCCCGTTTGCCAAAACGTACAACCCCTTTCCAAGGTGATACTTTAAGCATGACTTTATCCCCGACTTGGAATTCCGAATGGATTACGCATTCAGATCTGGCGTAACACTTCTGTCCGATCACAAGCGCTTGCATCCTCTACTATGACTGGATGATATTCTCAGTAGTCTCTGTAAATCGATCTGGACCGAGTATTTGAGCTTCTCCAACTTCAGTCCAACAAACAGGTGAATGACACTTTCGACCATAAAGTGCTTCGAATGGTGCGGCCTTGATGCTGGCGTGATAGCTATTGTTGTATGAAAACTCGACTAATGGCAAATGTGGTTAGACTCTCAACCTTTCAAAGTCGATTGCATAAAAAGCACTCAGCATATCCTCAGAGATTTGATTGTACCTCTCTGCTTTGCCCGTCAATGTTGTGGATGGTACGCAGTACTCATATCCAAATTAATGTACCCAAAGCATTCTGAAGTGACCTCCAGAAATTTGATGCGAATCTTGGGTCACGATCACAATAATGAGACAGGTAATTCCATGTCTCGTGACACCTCCTTCAGGTACAAATTCTTGCAATATATCCAAAGGAAGTCGATATCTCTCATCGGAGTGAAGATCGCAGACTTAGTGAGACCCCGGATTCCCCCCAACGATCACCCAAAGTGTGTCATAGCCTGGGATGTCTAGGAACTTGGTAACAAAATCCATAGGAGATTTTGTCCCAGCTTCATTCAGGGATCTTAGGTTGTACCAACCAATCCTGATGGCCTTAATGTTCGCCTTAGACCTTAGCACAGGTCAAACACTTGCTAACATAAGTGGCATGATTGTCCAGCTTTTCATGTTAGGCCACCAATATAGCTTCTTCATGTCTTGGTACATTTTGTCAGAACCCGGATGTATAGAGTACTTTGATTTGACAGGACATCGTGCATGATTATAAACAGTCCTATAAATCTCCATAACAAGGTAGCCAACTCCTGCCATTGAGGCATAGGGTTCCATCCGCACGTGGTTCCAACTTTTGTTCTCTAATCGCTTCTGGAAATTTAGTCATTTTCAATTAACATTCCCCAACATCTCTTTCTTGATGTTCTCTAGGTGTTCCGGTCTTCGGTCCTGAGCATTCAAGATTTGTTTGGGGAAGGTCCAAACTAATAGTCATAACCCAAGCTAGCTCGAACTCTCAACGGTGGGTTCTCGTTCTTCCTGCTCAAAGCACCAGCGCAACGACATTTGCTTTCCCCGGGTGATAACGAATATCGCAATCGTAATCACTTAGCAACTCTAACCATCGGCGTTGCCTCAGTTCAACTCTTTTGATCTAAAATATGTTGCAAACTCTTGTGATCGGTGAACACCGTACACTTAGTTCCATATAAATAATGTCTCCAGATCTTGAGAGCGAACACTACTGCTCCAAGTTCCAAATCATGAGTTGTATAGTTCTTCTCATGAATCTTCAACTGGCGTGATGCATAAGAAATCACCTTTTCTCTTTGCATCAATACAGCGCCCAAACCCTCTCGAAGCTTCGCAGTACGCTATGAAAATCTTCCTGCCCCTTCCTACATGGGGGGTGGGGGGTTGGGTAATGCAAGGATTGGTGCACTGCACAACTTTTGCTTTAACAGTTGAAAAGCTGCTTCTTGCTTATCGCCCCAAACAAACTTGACCTTCTTTTGAGTAAGCTTAGTCATAGGTTTGGCGATCTTTGAAAACCCTTCAATGAATCTTCGATAGTACCCAGCAAGACCTAAAAATTGACGAATCTCCGTTGGTGACTTAGGAGATGTCCAATCTTTAATGGATTCAATCTTGGCTGGATCCACATGAATTCCTTCACTATCGATCACGTGACCGAGGAACTGTACTTTGGGGATCCAAAATTCACATTTGGAAAATTTTGCATACAACTCCTCTTTCTTCAACAACTCCAATATTATCTTCAGATGCTCTTCGTGCTCTTGCTTGCTCTTGGAATAGATCAAAATATCATCAATAAAGACAATTATACAATTTGTCAGATAAGGATTTGGCACACTTCCGTTCATGAGTTCATAAACACAGCAGGTGCATTGTTTAAACAAATGGCATACTGAAATCGTAATGTCATATACGAGTTCTAAAGCAGTCTTCGGAATGACTTCTTCGCGAATCCCTCAATTGGTGATAACCTGACCTAGTGTCAAGATTTCCGGAGTAGTCACACGACCCTTGAAGCTGATCAAATAAATCATCAATTCTTGGAGTGGATAACGGTTCTTCACCGTTAGTTTATTCAATTCTCGGTAAACGATGCACATCCGGAATGAATCCGTCCTTCTTCTTGACAACAAGACTGGTAGTCTCCCAGGGTGAGGAACTGGGTCTTTATAAAGCCTTCTAACGAACAGTTCTTTTAGTTGCTCAGATACTCTATCATCTCGTAAGTCGGCCAATCGATAAGGAGCCCGAGCTACAGGTGCATCATTAGGTACCACAATCAATTTGAAACGCCCCACTTGTCGAGTCGTAGGAAGACTCCTCAAGTCCTCAGGAAATACATCATGAAAGTCTTGACCAATATGGTACGAATCCTCAAGTCGCTTCTTCTTCCGACTTGGTCTTCACCTCTTTTGCAGTGACAGAGTGCCGAAAAAGATAAGAATCCACTTTGTATGTACTTCTGCAAATTAGTGCACGAAATGATATTTAAATCGTGATCCGCATTTCCCTTGATTACTTCCATCATCAATAGTATGATTAAGGTTTCATTTACCCATGGATTTTTTTGTTTTTTTTTTTTTAGCGCACAATCTTTCTCGCACACACAATGACCGCTTGGTATTTCGCCAACCAATCCATACCGATTATCGCATCGAAACTACCAAGTTCTATGGGCATTAAATTTATGTTAAATGGGTGGTTTAAGAGATTCTCTAATGGCGAGAAAAATTCAATACTGATTTATCCTATTGGCTTACTATTATGTGTCTCGGCTTAGGATTTGATATAAGATGGATGCCCGAATTTATAGTAAGACGAGTGTAAGGTCTGCTTAGTGGATAGGGTTACTAATTCGATTTTCAAAGTAAGACGTTGTTTCATGAATTACCATACAAAACAGTAATATAAAGATATAAAAAATATTTTTAACAAGAGGTTTTAGAGTGACTACTCTCAGCACGGCATGGTACCTTCCTGAATTATACATATTGATCAGTGCATGTATAATTTATGACAAACGATGTAAAGCTCATTTTTCGTTCAAAATAGCATTATAATTTCATGGATAATCGAGAAGAGTAGTTTGAAAGTGTAAAAAAGGACCTGAATTTAATAATTGACGCAATTCTCATAATAACGATTAATTTTGATCGATAATTTAAAATCATTCGCGACAACTGAAAAATTAAAGGGAAATACAATGAGCAATGCCTAAGGAGATAAATTCTGAAGATATTTTCAACTAGGATTATTGGCAAGCGGGACAACTTTCTCTTTAAGCTTTTGTGATCTCATACTTTAATGTGTTAGGGTCTTGAACGGTTTCCTCTCCCTCTTAAGGGTATGCACCACTCCATGTGCTCCAGTACCTCAAATTTGGGTTTTTATGACTTTGGTTCCTTCTCTGTCTCTGGCACTCCCTCTTTTAGTGCCCTTGAGTTCCCACATTCATAGCAATAGCCTTTTGTACTTGTCCCCTGCCTTTTTGTGGGTTAGTAGTATTGTCATTTGTAGGTCTCCTACAGTTACGGACCAGATGGCCCACTATGTTGCACCTGTGGCATTTGGGGGACATGGACCATCATGATGATAGTTGCATTTAGGACACAACGGCTTGGACCCGCCGTAATCTCCCTAGCTCCCGCATGCCCTGCAGCGTAAGTCTATGCCAGTATTTTTGCCTCCTTGTCGGCAGTTTTGGTTCTGATTGTCTTGAATTGTTTATTCAACTTCTCTTGTTGTTAACATTATCTGCAACTTTGCATTCATGTTGTTCGGATCTGGCTTATTGACTTACGGCACATGTTGGATTTTGTCTCATAAATGGCAATAGCCTCGATATAATTAGCCACCGCTGGGCTATAACCCGCTCAATTTATCCTCACACTCATCGCCTATGATCAACAGTTGCATTGTTTCCTGAAAGTCACAGGGAACAAAATGTATATGAAGTTTCATTCAAGGGAAAAGCATGACACTCCGTGATCCCATACCATTAGGTAAGGTGAGACCACTGTTAGACAAATATAAGAGTAAAACCGCAACCATGGCATAAAGATAATCCTATCATACAGTAGCATGAACATAACCAACAGCGTAGGTTTCTACATAATACAACTGTTTACATGATAAAAAGTACAACTTTATTCACACTACCAACCTTAGTATTACTCAAGTTAGTGGGATATAATACAAAACAAGCTACAACCTGACAAATCATTTGTCTAGTGCCAGGGTGCATCTCAGATTCTAGATGCTAGACTCTAATGTATCTTTGAGTGACATAGACATTCTCTGGTGGTGGTGACGTTGAAAATTAGTGCAATCAGCAACTCGGATAATGCATGTCTCAGCCGATGGTGATAGTGGAGTATTGCATTAAATAACATCCCGTACAGTACGGTATTTGTCTTAAAAGACAATATGATATTGTGTTGGTGGCCTCGGGGTAGGATCAGGACTCATCAGTTCGAAACTCCTCTGCATCCTCACTTGAGGGGATAGGAATCATCTGTAGTTACAGTAAAAAGGTCGCACTGGAGCAAGTGCTCCTCCTCTTTTTTGGGGGGGGGGGGGGGGGGGGGGTCCTCCTCATCCTTCTCAGCATCATCATCATCGTCGTCATCATCAGATGACTCATTATCATTATTGTCTCCTCCGTCGACAGGATGGTCTGTAAGATCCTCCTCAGGGTCCTCCTCATCCTCCTCCAGATCATAGTCAGGAATGTAGCCCGGTGATAGGGCTGTAGGTGAGGCATTAGCAGGTAGAGGCTGATCCTCCATTGGTTCCTCTAGATCCTCATCAGAAGCTTACTGGAATCTCCATGGCTCGGAATTAATATAGACATACGAGTAGGTAACCGTCGATAATGAAAACATGACTGCTTGCAATGAGCAAAACTTAACTTATATAAGTATATTATATAAGACCGGTATGGTAAATATGAATATGCGCTCATGGCATAAATAAATGATGATAAGGTATCAAATTCGATAGCTTAATGTTTAGGTAGCGTTTAGGACCTACGAGCTTATAGTTCTACCTTGCCTAAAGAAATGTTCCCTTATTTATATAAATAAGCCTTTTATAAATAATTATAGAGTATGTGTGTAACGACCCACTCCGGAAAGGAGGCCGAAACGTCATAATCATGGTGTCATATCAAAGCATAATAAAGGCATAAAGTCATAAATGATAACATAGGACAAGGTGGAAAGCCGGAATCAAACATCGGCTCCCAGAATGTCCCGATAAAACCCATTTTGTATAATGCAATGGTTTTTGGAAAACGGTTATAGTCCAGCAAAAACATTTGACCTGGTTCTCTATAACCTTGGCTCTGATACCAATCTGTAACACCCCCAATTAGGGCCGCAACAGAATAATGTGTCCGGGAGCGTTACCTCATAGAGCAATAGCACAAAATATAAGAATGACCTCTAAAAACGTTTAAAATACGATTTACATTAGATTTATTGAAATTTTTTAATACAAAGCACAACGGCTTAAATTGAATTGTTCAACATTTGAATGACAAGAATTTTAGATCAAACACAAATATCCCTAGATTTAATGACTTCCAAAATTCTTTTATGCATGACTCCCCAAAAGAATATCCCCAATGTATTCTTAGCACCTCGTGCCTCATTGACCTGAGAAAACATGCTTTAAAATGTCAACATAAAGTTTGTGAATTCATAGGTTTATGTAAATATAATGTAGGATCGCAAGATTTTCCCGTGATTATGCAACCTGTATACCCATCATAAAATGTATTTACGTTTCCCTAAGTTCATGACACTGAAGCTCGACATGTATGAATGCAATATAAATATTGCCACATTGCCCGTAATGATGTTTAACCCTAAACATCCTAAATCCGATATGGTATACATCCGTTGGTTCACTCCGTAACACCAGTGAGAGCTACTCACCCAGATAGGGATGTCAATCCCAAATAGATCTATTTATAATATTCGCACTCACACAAAGTAATTGACAATTCATAATAATGAGCACAGTGGGTTATCGCTACTTAGGCAAACACGTAATCATGATAAAATGTACACTTGCGTCCTATTTGTAAAACAATGCATGTTTCTCACCCCAAAAGTTGTAAATCATTGATATAGTAAAACATGGGGCTATGAACTCACCTTAGTAAGTAGTCCTCTGTGAAAGGTAATATTCCCAAGTATGGCAAATGAATCACACCGTCAAATACCTAAGTAAATACGGCCAGTCTTAGTCTACAAGTTTAGGCCAACGACTTCGTGTATAAACTACAATAATTTGCTAGTTTATATATACTGTTATCACTTGTGTGGTGGTGTACACGTTTATTGTATTCGTTTTCCTCGTTTGCTCTTGGGAAGATGTACGACTATATACTTTTAAGTATACATGGTGTTTAAGTATTAATAATAAATACACCTATTTATTATTCGCGTGGCTTTAGATATAAGTATCCGTATTATACCACGACTAGTCCTATACCATAAGTGTTTATTTAAATCACTTAATTATATAAAATACCTTTATTTTTTCATTATTGGCAAAAATAGTCCTTAGAGTTTAAAATATAATATTTACTATTTACACCCCTGAGTTTCCATATTGATACGTTTAGTCCCTCTATTTTACAAAAATTACATTTTAGGTTCTTATGAGTTCTAAACAGTCCCTTAAGTTTAGGAATATCAAAAACAATATTATTAATACACTAGCAGTATTAACAATATGCTAGCAATACTAACTCTGCTAGCAGCACTGACTCCTGCTAGCAGTACTAACTCTGCTAGCAGTACTAACTTCTGCTAGCAGTACTAACTCTGCTAGCAGTACTAACTTCTGCTAGCAGTACTAACTTCTTAAAGCAGACGAGTATTAACTTCTAACTTAGCTCGTATCATACAACCCATCAGTAAGTTAACAAATTCGTTAGAGTTTGTTTGAGCTTGTGTTGGACACAAGACGCGGCTATGGTCTTGCTAACTTAATTTTACATATCCCAAACAACCCTAGTTCGCATATACTATAGTGTACACATCCTTTATTGAACAAGATGAGTTGTTAAGTATTATGAAACGTGACATGAAAGTGTTTCCATTTCTAAACGAGTTATCAAACCTCTCGGCTAAATATTTTACGTGTGCATGTCATGTTTAAACATTCATGCTTATACACAAGATCTTGGTTACGTGCCTTATGCATTTTAGTCACCCAACACAAGTCATACATGTAATGTATATTAAGACGTGTACATGGGTTGTGTCATGCTAGGCACAACCCACGTTTAATTTGTTTAACATATGATAACCATGCCCTATGGCATATGAATAAAACGTGAAACTTAAATATGAACATAGGCTAAGACACTTACAAGGGTCCTAGCTTCTTGAACGTGTGTGTCGTGTAGTCGTGTGGAAACTCGACTTGTATACCCCAAGCCTTAGTTTAAACTGAATCTTTTTGCTTTTTTAAACCCCTTAAACGTATAACCTTAGCTTATAAGATTACTAATTTTATACCCTAGAACTCTTTGGTTGTGAGTTATGGTGTCGTGTTCGTGGATTTGTGTCTCGGCTATGGTGACCCGAACGAAGAGAGCAACAAGGATGGTTTTTGCTAGTATGCATTTAAGTGTGTGAGTGTGTAAACACTCTTGGTTGTAAGCCTTCCTATTTATAGAGAAAATACCTCTATACCACTTTCTAAAACCATGTCTCCTTTGCTAGAGAAGTATAGTAGTTTAAGTACATGCTTAGATGATTTTTAGGGTAGTTTAGGCGTGATTAAGTACAAGTATTAATGAATTGGGTGATGTATAAGATTATGCAAGATTTTCTATATTGGTTTGTGTGGGTGACGATTTGCTAAAGGTAGAGAAACACAAGATACAAATCTGTGTAAGATTTGGTTAAGGTACATGTCTTAAATTAAATCCTATGTTGTACAAGATTTAGTTAAGATTTTGTGAATACACAATGGTCTAATGTCGTGTGATATGAAGAGAAAACACGACAAAGGGTGTTAGAGTTTAAGGTTTCCTTGTGAACCTTAAACTAACTAACATATATCCTGAAACTAACTATGGTAAACTAGGGTTAAGTACAAATGTTGTAAGAGCTTGTAAGATCTTGTAATTGATCCTCCTAATCCCTATGACCCTTGGACGCCTAGGATTATGTTTAGGGTACTAATGATTTGACCATTTTCTAGTTATATGGGATTAAGGTGTACTTTAGTGGTTAATAACCAAGAGTATATAATGTTTGTCTTATGTTTGTATTGTGTTTAAACATAACTAGCCCTTATAGGCTTAATGATACAAAATTGTATAATTTTTGTGTTTAGGGAATAAAAAGTTTGGTATTGGTTTGAGTCTAGATAAGTCTAGAAATTTCTCAGGTGTGTCTAAATGTAATTTATTGCGAAACGTAAATGTTTTACGTAACCTATAAAAATAAAATATGAAAGGTTATGAATTATACTCTAAATAACTCCATAACACTTGTTTGACGTAAACTTTAACTTGTTTGGCGTCCGTATACGTTGAATGATGGTTTTTAGTATTACGCTATATAACTAACAAAGATAATAATTAAAAGCAAACGCTCAAAAGCCTGAAAAAAAAATATTGGAAAGAATGAGAGTCATAACTGACCTTAAATGAGAAATTCAGCCTAAAATGTAGTAGGTAAGAGTAAATCTGCTAACATAGTCCTAGCTGCCTCTATTAGTGTCCTATTCTTTCTTTCAACAACTCCATTGTGTTATGGAGTTCTGGCAACATTAAATTCCCTCTTAATCTCTTTCATCCCACAGAACTGATTTATGTCATTATTTTTAAACTCAGTTCCATTGTCACATCTGATGATTTTAACCTTATGATTTATTTGGTTTTCAATGCCAGTTATAAAATTTTTAAGGATCCCACTAGTCTCATCCTTAGTGGCCAAAAAGAGAACCCAACTAAACCTACTAAAGTCGTCAGTGACAACAAGGCAATATGTCTTATGATTGATACTCCTTACAGATGTTGGCCCAAATAAGTCCATATGCAACATTTGTAAGGGTTGGCTGATAGAGCTCACAAGCTTGGTCTTACAAGAGGCTTTACGTTGCTTTCCCTTATGATAAGCAACACAAGTATGGTTATTTTCAAAAAGCTTTGAAGGCAATCCTCTTACAAGGTTTCCCCTCACAAGTTTGTTCATAGTTTTAAAGTTTATATGACCAAGCCTCCTATGCCATAAATTAGACTCATCTATTGTAGCCTTTGCAAATAAATAAGTCAAACCTCCTGAAAGAGCAACATTCTTTAGATCAAAACTGTACATGTTATCATGTCTGGGAACTTTAAGCAAGACTTGACTTTCATCATGTAGCTTAAAGTCAGAAGATAGAACAAGACATTCAGTCTCAGTGAAAAGAACATTGTTTTTCTTGTCACACATTTGTGAGACAATAAAAAGGTTAAACTTAAGTTCCTTTACAAAGTATACATCTTCAAAGTCTAATTTACCAGTCCTAATTTTACCTTTTCTAGTAATTTTACCTCCTTTAGGACTTCCTCCAAATGCAACAAATCCACCATCAATTTCTTGATAATCTGTAAGGAAGGACTTATTTCCAGACATATGTCTAGAGCATCCACTGTCAAAAATCCCTTGATCCTATAAAGTATATTGTGGATTACCCTACACTCAAAATAAGAGAATTAGTTTCTCTTGGGGACCCAAGCCATTGCTGACTTGAGTCTGCCTTGTAGATCAACATAGTCAAACTTTTAAGCATGTATGATCCACTGTCTTTGGAGATATGGTCAATAACATTTCCTGTTGGTCTCAAAATCTAGCATGCTAAGAACTTAGCAGCATTTTCCTCATTTCCCTCAGCAGCACTAACTACTGCTTTTGGCTCAGCAGTAGTTACATTGTTAACCCTAGCAGTATTAACTTTTTCATTAAAATTATTGGTTTTAGCTGCTGATTTTTGGTTAAAAGCCCTTCTTACTGGTGAATGTGCTTTAAAATAAGAATACATTTTGGGTAATGCATCATTCACTTTTGATTTAGGGGCAGCAGTATTAACAGGCCTGGCAATACTAATTGATGTTGCTGCTCTTGGAGAGCTTTACTTAACAGTATTAACTGGTACTTGTCCTGACTTTGTTACAACTGATGTTGGAACAAAATTCCTTTTAGGATGTGGGTGAGTAAATTTATTTTGGTGGTTCACCCTCTAAGCATTGTTCCATACTGGTCTAATTTACCTTTTGACCAGTAACCCTTCCCTTATTATTCAACACTAGTTTTTCTACCATTTTCTTGTCATGAAAGTCACAGTCTTTGATTAAATGGTTAAAACTCCCACATACAAAACAAGCTTTCTTTATAAACACAAAACCATTTCCTAGTTTTTGAGTCATCATTCCATTCCAGTTTCTTTTATTATCCCTAGGACTTTGACTTTTCCTAGGATATCTTTTTTGCCTATGTGTTGTTTTCCTTATATTTACAGATTTCAACATCCTCATCAGTATATTGACAAATTTATTTTAGTTAAAGTTGGTATTGTTCTGATCAGGTTTAGTCTAAACACACTATCATTAATCACTATCAGTGTCCCAATCCTTCGATGTTAGGAGTACTTTGCCTAACGGTTTTAGGCTTTTCTAAAAGATCATTTATAGTCTTAGATATACTGTTTCATTTTCTCTCACTTTAGTCTTATAGAGAGAATCATCGAACCCAGCAAAGGATAAGTCAGGTCTTGAGGGCATGTAGTTCCCAGTGTAAGTAGGGAGAACTGCATGAAACCCTTCACCTATTTTGAATCTATCATTTACTGGACTATCATCCATATCATTTTCTCTACTGTTAAACACACTATGAACCATTTTCACTATTATTTATATGACTTTTCATAACCATTACAAGCTTGTCTTAGAACTTATTTGACTTATTTATCAAGTTTAGTTAGATTCTTTGATGATCTCTTCAATTTTTCTCGTTTAAGTTTCAAATCATTCTTTATCTTTTAAGATTCTTTAACTAATTTTTAGGTCCTTTGACTAGAGATATCTTTCACTTGGAACATCATACTTTAAAAATGCAATATCTTCTTCATAAACAGCTTCATTCTTTTCATGAACAACTATCCTAGTTTCTAATGATTCTAATCTCATTTAATAACCTATAATTTCTAGATTAGATTTATTAAGAGTATCACGTTGTTGATCATACTGTTTTTGAAGAGTTTCATTTGATTTTAAGCAATCTTTAGAGCAAGTATGTACCTCAGAGTCTGAACTTGATGAACTTGATGAACCTTGGGATGTATAAGCCATTAGAGAAAATTTTGTGATGCCTTCTTCAGCCTGAAAGCTCCAATCATAACCACCTATCCCATCTTGAACAACCAAGGCATTTGCAGGAGTCTCCACTGGTACAATCCTTCTTGGATCATCTTCATTTCTATTCCCCTGATTCCTTGGTGCCCTACATTCTCTAGCAAAGTGACCTCTCCTGTGGCAGTTGTAACATTTAACCTTTGTCTTATCAAAGCCAACAGCTTCTTTGCCATTGAAATTCAGATTCCTTCCTATCTTCTTTAAGAATCTCTTTACCCTCATGGTAAGTATGGCCACCTGCCATTTGAGATCCATCTCTTCAGGATCATCAGTATCAATCTGCTCCAGATCTTCATTGTCCAATTGTGGACTATTAGATTGATTAGCAAAGAAGGAAAACATGACATCATCAGCATAAGTTGAGGATGAAGCTTGTCCCTATGAACTAGCAGTAGAAACTTCATGAGCAGTATTAACTGCTTCATTAGTACTGCTAGTGTTTTCTGAAGATACAAAAGCCACATTCTGAGAGTTTAAGCTTGAGCTTGATTGGCCTTTAATCTCAGCTTCATATACCTTCAAATTGTTATACAAATCATCCATGCTCAAAATGTCTAGATCAGATTTGTTTCTCATGATTAAAGCAATATTGTTCCAAGCTGATGGTAGACTTCTCAGCAACTTTAGATTTGCATCTTCCTAAGAGATAACTTCACCATGAATTTCTAAATGGCTGATGAGAGTTCTAAAAAACCTATCCGGTTCTTTCATCAGTCTTAGATTTGATGAAGTAAAATTCTCATGTTGCTGCTTCACAATGATCTTTTGCATTTTCTTTGATTCTTTGTTGCCTCCAAACTTGGCCTTGATTTCTTCCCATAAGGTCTTTGCATCCTTGATTCCATGAAACTTTAATAGGTGCTCATCAAGAATGGCCAACAACAGAGTGCTTTTTGCTTTCAATTCATTCTTTCTTGCTAGCTTTTGTTCAGCTGTTTTAGGAGGAATGAGACCTTCAGTACCAGCACTAGCTGATGCAATAGCAGGTGCATCACTATTCACAATAACCTCTAAAAGAGCATAATCAGTGTGAGTAAGATATTGCTCCATTCTTATGCTCTAAAGATCATAGTCTCTAGTTTTGAGTACTCTAAGTTTTAGTGCAGACACTATTTGGGTAGTTTCTGATTGTGATTCCATCTTCTCCTTGATTATAAGATCTTGTATAGATATAGTGTTCTTCTTATTCAGAGTTTCTCAATAAGCTCTGATACCACTTGTTGATCCCTTCTTGATAGATCTTACTTAGCTTGTTAAAGCTTAGTTATATTGGATAGTTCCAAGACAACTATAGTAGAAACTAAGATTAAGAATATCACAAACTATGCGGAATCTAGTTTGTAATACTAAGAAGAACAACGAAACAGTAAAAACAAGATCTTTACTAAACTTTCAATATATTGAATACTATTTTGAGTTACACAATATCTATGAATACTAACTATGATTGTTATGCAAACTATGAATACTAATATGAAAACTGATATGTTGATCTATGCCGTAGGGTTCCTTTTATACACTAAGGAAACCTTAATAGGCTTACAAAACGCGTAAAGTGATTATGATCTTTTCTATAAGTAAACATCATCTCTTAAACCAATAAGTTTATACATATCTTCTTTACAAATAATTGATACTTATCTTCATAAGTATTCTTGTTCTTCAATCAACCTTTATCTCTTCTCTGATATGTCTTTTGATCTCATATCTAACAGCATTAATCCTTCTAGCAGTTGTAATTACTCAGCAGTTGTAACTGAGCACAAGCAACATTAACTACTTAGAAGTTTACTCTAGCAGTACTAACATACACTAGCAGTACTAACTTTTGTACTAACAGTAGTAACTACTTAGTATATTTCCAGTCTTCATCTCTGAGCAGTCTAAACTTCTACTAGCAGCAGTAACTTTATACTAACAGTACTAAATTATACTAACAGTAGTAACTAGCAGTAGTAACTTTATACTACCAGTACTAACTACTTAGCATAATTTTCATTAGTATTACTAATAGTACAAAGTTATACTTGACAGCACTAATATATACCTGAGCAGTAGTAACTCTAAGAATCAACTTGAAGTCTTTTAAACCCAACACTTTACTATTGATTGATTACCCAACAAAGAATCCTTCATCAGCCTTACCATCAAACTTGCCTATGTGATCTATGGTATTGAGAATTGTAACAGGACACCAAAATGGTCTCATAAAGCATAAAGCTGGTTTTCAACCAAGAAAAAGTACATAAGGGGTCTTGTTATGAGGCTTAGTTACTAATACCCTATTTTGCACATAGCAAGTAGTATTAACTGCTTCAGCCCAAAAAGTAGTAGCTAGCTTAGAATCAGCTAGCATTGTCCTAGCAGCCTCAATTAGTGTTCTATTTTTCCTCTTAGCTACTCCATTTTGTTGAGGAGTTCTAGCTACACTAAATTCTCTCTTAATATCTTTTCTTTCATAAAACTGATTCATCTCCTTATTCTTGAACTCAGTTCCATTGTTACACCTAATTACCTTAACCTTTTGATCTATTAGATTTTCTACTCTAGTTATAAAGGATTTAAGAATGCTACTAGTCTCATCCTTGGTAGCTAGAAAGAAAACCCAACTAAACCTATTGTAATCATCTGTGACAACTAGGCAATACATATTTTTCATAAGGCTTTTTACAAATGTTGGAGCAAACAAATCCATGTGCAACATATGTAAAGGTTGGCTGATTGAACTTATTTTTTTTGGACTTACAAGAAGCTCTATGTTGCTTTCCCTTTTGACAAGCAACACAAGT
>BQNB010090054.1:0-27245 GCA_026074375.1 Tanacetum coccineum
TTTTCAGCTTTTCTTTGTGCTTATCTTGTATTAACTCTTTTATTCCTTGCTTATAAAATTTACCTTTAAGCAAAAAAAAAAACAAGATACCTTTGGCGAGAAATGCTAGACATAAATTTCGTCATCATTTGAGCATTTCATCGGCTATAAACCCTTTACCTAAAACAAGATACCTTTGGCGAGCAAATTTGCTCGACATAACTTTCGTCATCATTTGAGCATTTCATCGGGTATAAACCCTTTACCCAAAGCAAGATGCCTTTGGCGAGCAGATTTGCTTGACATAACTTTCGTCATCATTTAAACATTTCATCGGGTATAAACCCTTTACCCAAAACAAGATACCTTTGGCGAGCAGATTTGCTCGACATAACTTTCGTCATCATTTGAGCATTTCATCGGGTATAAAACCTTACCCAAAACAAGATACCTTTGGCGAGCAGATTTTCTCGACATAACTTTCGTCATCATTTGTGAATTTCATCGGCTGTAAACCCTTTACCCAAAACAAGATACCTTTGGCAAGCAAATTTGCTTGACATAACTTTCGTCATCATTTGAGCATTTCATCGGGTTTAAAACCTTTACCCAAAACAAAATACCTTTGGCGAGCAGATTTGCTCGACATAACTTTTGTCTTCATTTGAGCATTTCATCGGTTATAAACCCTTTACCCAAAACAAGATATCTTTGGCTAGCAGATTTGTGCGACATAACTTTCGTCATCATTTGAGCATTTCATCGCGTATAAACCCTTTACCTAAAACAAGATACCTTTGGCGAGCAGATTTGCTCGACATAACTTTCGTCATCATTTGAACATTTCATTGGGTATAAACCCTTACCCAAAACAAGAGACCTTTGGCGAGCAGATTTGCTCCACATAACTTTCGTCATCATTTGAGCATTTCATCGGGTATAAACCCTTACCCAAAACAAGATACCTTTGGCGAGCAGATTTGCTCAACCTAACTTTCGTCATCATTTGAGAATTTCATCGGCTATAAACCCTTTACCCAAAACAAGATACCTTTGGCGAGCAAATTTGCTCGACATAACTTTCGTCATCATTTGAGCATTTCATCGGGTATAAACCCTTTACCCAAAACAAGATACCTTTGGCGAGCAGATTTGCTCGACATAACTTTCGTCATCATTTGAGAATTTCATCGGCTATAAACCCTTTACCCAAAAAAAGATACCTTTGGTGAGTAAATTTGCTCCACATAACTTTCGTTATTATTTGAGTATTTCATCGGGTATAAACCCTTTACCCAAAACAAGATACCTTTGGCGAGCAGATTTGCTCGACATAACTTTCGTCATCGTTTAAGCATTTCATCAGGTGTAAACCCTTTACCCAAAACAAGATACCTTTGGCGAGTAGATTTGCGCGACATAACTTTCGTCATCATTTGAGAATTTCATCGAGTGTAAATCCTTTACCCAAAACAAGATACCTTTGGTGAGCAGATTTGCTTGACAAAAATTTCATCATCATTTGAGTATTTCATCGGGTATAAACCCTTACCCAAAACAAGATACCTTTGGCGAGCAGATTTACTCGACATAACTATCATCATCATTTGAGCATTTCATCGGCTATAAACTCTTTACCCAAAACAACATACCTTTGATGAGCAAATTTGCACGACATAAATTTCGTCATTATTTGAGCATTTCATCAGATATAAACCCTTTACCCAAAACAAGATACCTTTGGCAAGCAGATTTACTCGACATAACTTTTGTCATCATTTGAGCATTTCATCGGGTATAAACCCTTTAACGAGATACCTTTGGCGAGAAATGCTAGACATAAATTTCGTCATTATTTGAGAATTTTATTGGCTATAAACCCTTGACCTAAAGCAAGATGCCTTTGGCGAGCAGATTTGCTTGACATAACTTTCGTCATCATTTGAACATTTCATCGGGTATAAACCCTTTACCCAAAACAAGATACCTTTGGCGAGCAGATTTGCTCGACATAACTTTCGTCATCATTTGAGCATTTCATCGGCTATAAACCCTTTACCCAAAACAATATACCTTTGGCAAGCAGATTTGCTCGACTTAACTTTCGTCATCATTTGAGCATTTCATTAGGTATAAACCCTTTACCCCAAAACAAAATACCTTTGGCTTGCAAATTTGCTTGATATAAATTTCTTCATCGTTTGAGCATTTCATTGGGTATAAACCTTTC
Organism: Tanacetum coccineum; assembly: GCA_026074375.1. Taxonomy (NCBI): domain Eukaryota; kingdom Viridiplantae; phylum Streptophyta; class Magnoliopsida; order Asterales; family Asteraceae; genus Tanacetum; species Tanacetum coccineum. The sequence continues at coordinate 2,210 of BQNB010090054.1, forward strand.
ACCCAAAACATGAAACCTTTGGCGAGCAGATTTGCCCGACATAACTTTCTTCATCATTTGAGAATTTCATCGGCTATAAAACCTTTACCCAAACAATATACCTTTGGCGAGCAGATTTGCTCGACATAACTTTCGTCATCATTTGAGCATTTCATCGGCTATAAACCCTTTACCCCAAATAAGATACCTTTGGCGAGCAGATTTGCTAGACATAATTTTCGTCATCATTTGAGCATTTCATCGGGTATAAACCCTTTACCCAAAACAATATACCTTTGGCGAGAAGATTTTCTCGACTTAACTTTCGTCATTATTTGAGCATTTCCTCGGGTATAAACCCTTTACCCAAAACAAGATACCTTTGGCGAGCAGATTTGCTCGACTTAACTTTCATCGTCATTAGAGCATTTCATCGCGTATAAACCCTTTACCCAAAATAAGATACCTTTGGCTAGCAGATTTGCTCGACATAACTTTCGTCGTCATTTGAGCATTTCATCGGGTATAAACCCTTTACCCAAAACAAGATACCTTTGGCGAGCAGATTTGCTCGACATAACTTTCGTCATCATTTGAGCATTTCATCGGGTATAAACCCTTTACCCAAAACAAGATACCTTTGGCGAGCAGATTTGCTCGACATAACTTTCGTCATCATTTGAGCATTTCATCGGGTATAAACCCTTTACCCAAAACAAGATACCTTTGGCGAGCAGATTTGCTCGACATAACTTTCGTCATCATTTGAGCATTTCATCGGGTATAAACCTTTTACTCAAAACAAGATACCTTTGGCGAGCAGATTTGCTCGACATAACTTTCGTCAACATTTGAGCATTTCATCGGGTATAAACCCATTAACCAAAACAAGATACCTTTGGCGAGCAGATTTGCTCGACATAACTTTCGTCATCATTTGAGCATTTCATCGGGTATAAACCATTTACTCAAAACAAGATACCTTTGGCGAGCAGATTTGCTCGACATAACTTTCGTCATCATTTGAGCATTTCTTCGGGTATAAACCATTTACCCAAAACAAGATACCTTTGGCGAGCAGATTTGTTCGACATAACATTCGTCATCATTTGAGCATTTCATCCGCTATAAACCCTTTACCCAAAACAAAATACGTTTGGCGAGCAAATTTGCTCGACATAACTTTCATCATCATTTAAGCATTTCATCGGGTATAAACCGTTTACCCAAAACAAGATACCTGTGGCGAGCAGATTTGCTCGACATAACTTTCGTCATCATTTGAGCATTTCATCGGGTATAAACCCTTTACCCAAAACAAGATACCTTTGGCGAGCAGGTTTGCTCGACATAACTTTCGTCATCATTTGAGCATTTCATCGGCTATAAACCCTTTACCCAAAACACGATACATTTGGCGAGCAGATTTGCTCGACATAACTTTCGTCATCATTTGAGCATTTCCTCGGGTTTAAACCCTTTACCCAAAACAAAATACCTTTGGCGAGCAGATTGGCTCGACATAACTTTCGTCATCATTTAGCACATTTTTATCGGTAAAAAACCCCCTACCATAACAAGTAAAACCTTTGGCGAGCAGATTTTGCTCGACATATACTTTTCGTCATCATATGAGCATTTCATCGGTATAAACCCTTTTACCCAAAAACAAGAATACTTTGCGAGCAGATTTGCTCGACTGGTAACTTAGCATTCAACATTAAGAGCATTTCATTGCGTATAAACCCATTACCCAAACAAGATACCTTTGGCGAGCAGATTTGCTCGACATAAACTGTTCGACATCATTATGAGCATTTTCATATCGAGATTAATACCCTTTATACCCAAAACGACAATACGTTGTCAAGTAGATTTGCTCCGACCATAACTTTCATCATCATTGAGCATTTCATCGGGTATTAAAACCCTTTACCTTACCCAAAAAAGATACCTGTTGGACGAGCCAGATTTGGCTCGACAATTAACTTTCGTCGTCATTTAATAATTTCATCGGTATAAAGCCTTTTTACCCCAAAATAAATACCCTTTGGCGAACAGAAATTTTGCTCGACTTAACTTTCGTCATCATTTTGAGCATTTCATCTCTGGAGATGTGATATAGAAGTCTCGTCTTTAACCCGGAGACGACCGACGATTCTGCCTTATATATGGTGGACGCGGTCGGAGGTGATGTGAGCACGGCCATAGACTGGTTCTGTATCAGTCAAGAGTTGTGTGACTGCGATATGTACTCGGGGTATAGGACCCGTATAGCTCCGCAAGTCAAGTGAGCATAGCGTGTGTGGCTGTAGTCAGAATTATATGATCTCTGCGAGCATTGATACCGATGAGCACTTCAGAGGCCTTTGCGGGCAGGTTCTCCGTTGGTATGGAAACCCTTTAGGGGGCGAAAAACGCAAGATAGAGCTGTGGATAAGGCGAGTGCGGGCTAGAGTGTATGCTCTGACCTACTACTTTCGTCATCATTATGAGGGAGTCATTTTCATGTGCGACTCGGGAAGTGCGGCAAGAGCCCTTTAGCCGCAAAACAAGAGTAGCCTTTTAGGTGGCGGGAGGCGGAGATTATGCTTGAGTCGGAAGAACTTCTTCATCATTCTTTATCAGCCGGTTTCAAGACATGGGTCGTAAACTCCTTATAGCACTGGACGACGGGGAAGAAGTGAGTACCTGTATGAGGCGATGGGCATATGATTTGGTGAGAGCGTCGCGCTCTTCACGTTCTCAACACTCTTTGCAGTCAGAGGGTACGATGCGTGAGAATAATCACGCCTGATTACCCAAAGACGAAGATCTCAACTCTTTATTGGTGTGTGTGAGACTGAGTTGATTTGGATTCGACCATAAACTCTTTCTACATCATTTAAGCATATTCATTCTGGCTATAATTACCGTTTACCCAAACAGATAAGTCACCTTTGGGTTGTGCTAAGCAGATTTGCACCGCCGGACTGACAGAGACGACATAATTTTACGAGCATTTCATCGGTATTAACCCTTTGACCAAAACAAGATAGCCTTTGGTGTGCGAGCGAGGGGGGACGTTTTCTCTACAAAGGCGCTAGTACGGTAGGCGCAGGTCGTGTGTCTAGAGGCGAGCGTTTTCGCGTCAGTGATGGAGTAGGGTATGGCCCTTTTAACACCCACAAATCAGCGAAACCTTTAGGCGGCAGACGATATTGATGTAGTTAGATCTCTATAGACTTCTGTACTATATCTGATAGAGCATTGAGCTAGTTATGCTATAAACCCCTTACCCAAAACAAGATACCTTTATGGCGAGCAGGATTTGTGCCGACATAAACTTTCGACTCACACTCTCTATCTGAAGCCATTTCATCGTGTATAAACCCTTTACCCAAAACAAGAACCTTTGGCGAGCCAATTGCTGGAGATGCATGAATTGTTTGTCATCATTTGACAGTGTATTCGCGGAGCTATGTGATAAAGCAGCTTCTTTCGCTCAAAAACAAGATACCCTTGGCGAGCAGTGGGATTGTGTCTCGGTACATAACTTTATCTTCAACAGATTGGAGAGCAGTCACATCGGTGCTACTGGAACCCATTAAGGCCGTGAAAATACTCGGATGAGCCTTTGAATGTCTGTGCATAATTGCTGCGTAAACAAAGGCCGAATTTCATGCATCAAGGGTTGTGATCGGCGTGTAGATCGATCGATTGAGATAAACCTATTTATCGCGTCAAAGACGCGCGAGACGGATACGCGTTATTATGTGTCGAGCGGCGCGGATGATTGTTGCTCGACATCAACTTTCGAGTCTCACTACTGAGCATGAGAGGTATATTTACGGGGTGAGAGTAGACGACACTGAGGAGAAGCGCGGGCAAGGAGACAAGATACCAGTTTGTGGTGCGAGCAGACACGTATGTACGGTACCGATACGGGGGAGGGGGGAACTTTTTACCGTGAGTTATATCATTGGGATGTCGGTCCTTTTCATCTCGCTATAAACCCTTTATTACCCAATACAACATACCTTAAGCAGATTTGCTCTCAATCAAAAATTTCGTCACACAAGTGTGTACTGCATTTCAGGCCTTGGTGGGGGGGAGTACAAACTCTTTAGACCGCAAAACAAGATAGCCATTTGGCGAGGCATGGTTTTTGCCTCAACGATAACTATCGTCAATCTCATGTTTGGGGAGGCATTTCATCGAGGCTAATAAACGTTCTCTTTTACCCAAAACAGATACCTTTGGTCGAACAGGCGGTTGATTCGAGCGTCTTGGGAGACTTTTCGGACATCATTGACTAAGTTCATCGGGTATAGGTAAGCGGCCTTTACGGGGCGCAAGAACACGAAAAAAACAACAACGACATTTTGGCGAGACTAGATTATGCTCGCCATCGTGGACGGATTCGTCATCTCATTGTGGAGCATTAGATCATCTGCTATAAACTATTACCCCAATAGGCGGATATGAGTCTGCGCCTGGTAGGTGGCGAGTAGATGTTGCTCGAGGCAGTCGTGACTTTCATCATCATGAGTGAGCATTGTTTCATCGGGTGCTGTACGAAAAATTGAGCTCCCAAAACACGCTAGATACCTTTGGAGGGCGTAGCAGATTGATGCCAGCTGCATAACTTAGCTACATTAATATGAGCATAACTAGTGCGTGCTATAAACCCTTTACACAAGAAACAATATACCTTTGGCAGCATGACATGGATTGTGAGTGCTGCGACTTATACTTTCGTCATCATTTTACGCAATTCATTGCGATTATAAACCCTTTACCGGTCCAAAACAAAATACCTTTGGCTTGGGGCCTTCATATGTTTGCTTGATATAGGAATTCTCATCGTGTTGAATCAATTTCCGTATATGGGTTATAAACCATTTTCCCACCTCCCAAAACATGACAGAGAGCGCGTTGAGGGGCGAGCAGTAATTGTGCCCGACATAACTTAGCTAAGCATCATATATTGGCGAGAATTTTCATCGGTAGAAGGGTAACCTTTACCCAAAACAAGATACCTTTGGTCCGAGTAGAGTTTGTTCGACATAACTTTCTTCCTCATTTTGAGCATTATTCTTCGCAAAAAAGCCGTTAGTACGCGGCAAGACAAGAAATCCCTTTGGGCGATGGTGCGTATTTGTGTCGGTACTGCTGATCTCACTCACTCTCTATCTTCAGAGCATTTGATCATTTCAGTTGGCTGGGAAACACTCCGTTTCCCCAAACAAGTCATAGCTTTGGGCGAGCAGATTTTGCTCGACATAACTTTCTATCATCATTTAAGAATTTCCATCGGGTACTAACCCTTTACCCAAAACAAGATACCTATGGCGAGCAGAATTTGCTCGACATAACTTCGCCATCATTTTGTGCATTTCATCGGGTATTGAGAAACTTTATTACCCAAAACAAGATACCTTTGGCGAGTAACAATTTGCTTGGATACCTTTTCGTCATCCATTTGACATTATCATCGCTATAAAAACCCCTACCCAAAACAAGATAACCTTTGGCGAGCGATTTGCACGACATAACTTTCTTCATCATTTGACCATTTGCTGTCGGGTCTAAACCCTTTACAAAAACAAGATACCTTGCGAGTCAGATTTGCTCGACATAAAGTTCGTCATCATTTGAGCATTTCATCGGGTATAAACCTTTTACTCAAAACAAGATACCTTTGGCGAGTAGATTTGCTCGACATAACTTTCGTCAACATTTGAGCATTTCATCGGGTATAAACCCATTAATCAAAACAAGATACCTTTGGCGAGCAGATTTACTCGACATAACTTTCGTCATCATTTGAGCATTTCATCGGTATAAAACCATTTACTCCAAAACAAGAACCTTTGGTGACAGATATTGTGCTAGACATAACTTTCGTCATCATTTGAGCATTCCTTCGGGTATAAACCATTTACCCAAAACAAGATACCTTTTGCGAGCAGATTTGTTCGACATAACTTTCATCATCATTTGAGCATTTCATCCACTATAAACCCTTTACCCAAAACAAGATTATTTGAGCAGATTTGCTCAACATAAATTTCGTCATCATTTTAGCATTTCATCAGGTATAAACCCTATACCCATAACAAGTTACCTTTGGCGAGCAGATTTGCTCAACATAAATTTCGTCATCATTTGAGCATTTCATCGGGTATAAACCCTTTACCCAAAACAAGATACCTTTGGCGAGCAGGTTTGCTCGACATAACTTTCGTCATCATTTGAGCATTTCATCGGCTATAAACCCTTTACCCAAAACACGATACATTTGGCGAGCAGATTTGCTCGACATAACTTTCGTCATCATTTGAGCATTTCCTCGGGTTTAAACCCTTTACCCAAAACAAAATACCTTTGGCGAGCAGATTGGCTCGACATAACTTTCGTCATCATTTGAGAATTTGATCGGGTATAAACCCTTTACCCATAACAAGATACCTTTGGCGAGCAGATTTGCTCGACATAACTTTCGTCATCATTTGAGCATTTCATCGGGTATAAACCCTTTACCCAAAACAAGATACCTTTGGCGAGCAGATTTGCTCGACTTAACTTGCATCATCATTAGAGCATTTCATTGCGTATAAACCCTTTACCCAAACAAGATACCTTTGGCGAGCAGATTTGCTCGACATAACTTTCGTCATCATTTGAGCATTTCATCGAGTTTAAACCCTTTACCCAAAACAAAATACGTTTGGCGAGCAGATTTGCTCGACATAACTTTCATCATCATTTGAGCATTTCATCGGGTATAAACCCTTTACCCAAAACAAGATACCTTTGGCGAGCAGATTTGCTCGACATAACTTTCGTCATCATTTGAGCATTTCATCGGGTATAAAGCCTTTACCCAAAACAAGATACCTTTGGCGAGCAGATTTGCTCGACTTAACTTTCGTCATCATTTGAGCATTTCATCGGGTATAAACCCTTTACCCAAAACAAGATACCTTTGGCGAGCAGATTTGCTCGACATAACTTTCTTCATCATTTGAGCATTTCATCGAGTTTAAACCCTTTACCCAAGACAAAATACGTGTGGCGAGCAGATTTTCTCGACATAACTTTCATCATCATTTGAGCATTTCATCGGGTATAAACCCTTTACCAAAAACAAGATACTGTTAGCGAGCAGATTTGCTCGACATAACTTTCGTCATCATTTGAGCATTTCATCGGGTATAAACCCTTTACCCAAAACAAGATACCTTTGGCGAGCAGATTTGCTTGACATAACTTTCTTCATCATTTGAGCATTTCATCGGGTATAAACCTTTCACCCAAAACAAGATACCTTTGGCGAGCAGATTTGCTCGACATAACTTTCTTCATCATTTGAGCATTTCATCGGGTATAAACCCTTTACCCAAAACAAGATACCTTTGGCGAGTAGATTTGTTCGACATAACTTTCTTCATCATTTGAGCATTTCATCGGCTATAAACCCTTTACCCAAAACAAGATACCTTTGGCGAGCAGATTTGCTCGACATAACTTTCGTCATCATTTTAGCATTTCATCGGGTATAAACCCTTTACCCAAAACAAGATACCTTTGGCGAGCAGATTTTCTCGACATAACTTTCGCCATCATTTGAGCATTTCATCGGGTATAAACCTTTTACCCAAAACAAGATACCTTTGGCGAGCAGATTTGTTTGACATAACTTTCGTCATCATTTGAGCATTTCATCGGCTATAAACCCCTTACCCAAAACAAGATACCTTTGGCGAGCAGATTGCGACGACAATAAACTTTCGTCATCATTTGACGCCCATTTCAGCGGTCTAATCCCTTTACCCAAAACAAGATACCTTTGCGAGCTCGATTTTGCTAGACATAATATTTGTCATCATTGAGCATTTTTCATCGGGTATAAACCTATTATCCAAACCAAGATACCTTTGGCGAGAAGATTTGGTCGACATAATTTTCGTCATCATTTGAGTATTTCATCGGGTATAAACCCTTTAACCAAAATAAGATAGGGTAGTTTGTGGTAGGGGGTGAAGGGGGGGGGGGGGTGGGGGGGGGGGGGGGGGGGGGGTGGCCTTTGAAGAGCAGATTTCCCTCTACAAAACTTACATCATCATTTGAGCATTTCTCGTGTATAAACCAATTTACTCAAAACAAGACTACCATTGGCCGACATATTGCTCGACATAACTTTCGTCACATTTGAAGCATTTTTGGGTATAAACCATTTTACCCAAAACAAGATACCTTTGGCGAGCAGATTTGTTCGACATAACTTTCGTTTCGCTGCGCATTGATATGTGGAGGAGGCGATGATTGCAGAGGGGCCGTCTGCATAAAACATACCTCTTTGCACCCAATACGCGTCTCTATAGCCTTGACTGCGTGTGGGCGCTGCATTTAGACTACGGGAACAGAAATATCTGTCATCATTGTGACTGCATTTCACCGCGTACAAACTCTTTACCGCGCTCTCTCACGATGCGGCATACCGTATTGGCTAGCAGGGTGTGAGTTAGCTCAAGCATTAGACTTACGTCATCATTGGAGAGCTGTTTCATCGTGGCTCACACCTTGTACCCAAAACAAGATAGCCTGTTGGCGAGCAATTTGTTAGAGCTTGCTCATGATACTAGTGGCTGAGCATCATGATGTCACTTATTCAATGCTGGGGAAATAAGCGCCCTTTCGCGCCACTCTCCTGTCTAGGCATGACCGAGATTGGTCGCAGGTCCGATTTGGCATTCGTGAACATAAATTTTAGCGGTCATCATTTGAGCAAGATTCGAGAGCGTTATGGAACATAAACCTTTAACTCAAGTTAACAACGTGTATACCTTTTTGAGCGAGAGTGACAAGTCTCATGTGTCTTCGACAAAAGAGCTTTGTGGTCAACATGTTGTGATCTGCATTTCATTCGGGTATTTTCAGGGGAGACCCATTGACGAAGCTCACACAAGAATCTCCTTTTGCAAGTCACAGATTTTACTTGACGCAAACTTCGTCCTCTCATGTGAGCGCGAGTTCAATCGCAGTAGTAGTCGGAGACCTCTGTATTACTCTTGCACCTAAGCGACGGATAACCTTTTGTGCTGTATGAACACATGCATGTCATCACAGTAACTGTTCGGGACGATCATCTCGTCTTCTGACTTGCATAGTCTTATGCATCGGTGGGTATGCTTGACTCCGATGAGTACCCAAATACAGAAGATATCCATTTTGCGAGCAGATATGTATGAGTTTGCTGATCACTAGGGGCAACGTCGAGTCTCGTGATGGCGATCAAGTTTAGGCAGTTGTGGCAGAGCGCTGAGTAGACCGTTTATCATCCCATGCAATCAAAATACGTGTAGGGGTCGACGGCAAATTTATGTGCTCGACGGGCAGTAACTTTGCATCAGAGCAGAGAGAGAGGAGCATGTATCTCTAAGCGTGTATAGTTAACCGTTTAGCGCCAAGAACAAGGATACCTCTTTTGCTAGTCAGAGTACTGATGGCTCCGAGCGTGCAGCGCGTATTCGTCATGCATGATATGGAGGCCTTGGGAAGCGGGGATCGTGTATTGGAGGAGACCGAGAGATATCCGGGCCCTATGGACAGTTCTCTCTTCATATGGCGAGGCATATTTGGCGACGGAGCATCCTGACTTGTCACGTCTCACTTATCGAATTGAGCAACATCATGCTATGGATATGCATGGATAAACCTTTTAACCCAACTCACGGATGACCTTGGCGAGCAGAGAGTTGTTACTCAACCATAGTGAGCTTTCTTTTTTTTTTCTGAGAAAGGTAATAGAGATTGAAGACGCCGGGCCACAGCGCTAGGGCAACATGAGCAGCGGGAAGCGAAAGGTCGCTCTCTCACTATCTCTCTAGAGATAAAGTTAGTGAACAACGCGGGGGGGGAGATGCGGCGCAGACAAGCGATCACAGAAGTTCAACCTGAGAAAGAGCGCGAAGTGCATTGGAGATCACGAATTCCCTAAGCTCCATAACATAACAAACAGCGCGAAACATAAACATGAGTTAGTGAGAGATAGGCAAAGCTCTCGTGTGGTGTGTGGAAAAAAGGAAGCAGGCTTGAATCCTTCATAGGAGCCTCAGCTGGGACCAACCATGAACGCGAACGCCGACTGACTAGACCAGAGGCACGCATGCTATACGCCAGACTATCTCCGAGATCTCAGAAAGCGATGTACAACGTCGTAAACCTGATGCGACAAAGAGTATCAACAAACTCAGCGCGTAGAGTCTCTTCCATGAATGCTTACTCTAATCCTCCGCACGCGCAAACCAAACATCAGATACAACCAGGCAAATAAGGCGAAACCGCGAGCGAGCTAAGCGACATGAATCTGTCATACGCCAAACTATCGAGCGAGTGTAGTAACCTCCTTAGTGGGACGGGAGCATATGCATGGAGCATTAGGAGCGAGTCCTCTAATCCCAAGTTTGCCTCCGTTAATAAAAAAACCTTTGTCTGTAAGATAGGAGAAACCCATTTGGGAAAGAGACTTCCTCGACTGAAGACTCGAAAAGCGGAGGACAGCGCTTAAGATTTGGAGACGACCTCCGCACCGGCCAAACAACCTATAAAACTGATACAGTATAATAACTTCAACACTATCCGGAACTAATAACGTGAGCGATAACTGTGCCGTTCTCTATGTACGCTCTCTATCTGGTCTCCGCCATCATCACATATACGACATTAGACCGTTATCTAACACATCCAAATGAGCCAAGGATCGCGGAAGAGATGCAGATAATAAATAGAGGACCCAACGGAGGAGAAGCTATATGATGATCGGTATCCTAAACCAAGTATACGCGCGGAACCCCAAGAGAGAGTAAGGAAATCTAGCGAAGAGGCATCATTAACGGAGAAACATGCCTCTCATCAAAGCGCTTGCATCATCGCTTACCGATGAAATTCTCTATCATTATCTGTGATCTTCAAACGGCCTCAATTCTGTCTAGAGTGTCACTTCCTGTACGCACTTGAGTGGAGTTCTATCCTCTTCAAATTGAGGAGGTGAGCTCCAATCAAGCTAAGAGATCTAGTAAGTGTCCTGTGTCAATATCTTGGAAGAAGTGTGCAGTTCCACAGAGCGTCTTCTCTACACTATGTATCACGCTCTCCTCTCTCCTAATGTTTCTTTAGTCCTTCTCACCAAGAAATAAACACACACACCCACCCAAACTAACCTATGGATAACACACCATATGGGTTATTAGCAGGTTTTATTAGAAATATTCGAAGATATATACTTTACTCCATGTACATGATGACGAATTACGCCCCTCAATATTTATTAGGCCCATCTGTTTGAGTTTAAATCTATCCAGCGAGCAGCTTCATTCGGACTAAAGAGGTGTCAGCTCTAGAGATAAGAGATAGATGACTAGTTGACTCAACATCATGAGTTAGCGGATAAATCTCTCAGAGGCAGCCCTGTCCGACACATCTAAGATAGGCCACAGTAGAAATTGCGTAGTCACGAGTCTTGAATCTAAACCCTTTGAGTATTCGGAACCCAAGACTAGAAAGAAAAGCATGCCTTGTAATCACGCATGTGGAGACTCCTACTCTCTACGACAGGGTTGTGATATTTCTCCAAATAACTAGTTCGTGGACTCAATCCAATTCTATTATAGCTTTCCCAAACAGTCTATACATAGTAGGGACTGCGAATAGAATTTTCCTTAGCGCGCTGGAGTTATATGCCATCCAGTAACTATTTTAACATTAACTCCTTATCGGAGTGGAGTATCATAGCAGAGGGGAGTATGTACATGCGGGCACAGATGTGCGCATGTTAATCACTGTCCGATCAAGCACCTATCCATACTGCCATTCAAGATATGTGTCCATCGCACCGCGAGTGTATCGGATTATCGCGCGAGTCAGCGATCGAATGCTCGACACCTTTAGATTTGTGGTTACAAGAACGACGAGTACCAGCGTTGTCGATCGTAAGGGGACCCTATGAATAATAAGTCGACGTAAAGGGGACCACAGAGAGGTGTGTAGTCTCCACTTATCAAACCAAACATTACAACTCTTCCCATTCCCAATCTTAACCAGAATAAACCCTTTAATTTTATCTCTTAAATCTAATAAGTTTTTCCAACACCATGACTGACCACGACCATTGTGAAGTTCCACATCCCACATAAACCTTTAAGCCTATAAATATTAACACACTTAACCCATAGAGACTCCTTCCCACTTACCACATTCCAAACATGCTTGGCTAAAAGAGCCTTATTCCATAAATGAGCAGACCTCAACCCAAGACCACCCTGGCTTTTAGGTTTACATATATCTTTCCAAGACATACTAACAATACCCTTATTTGACCCTCCACCCATCCAAAGGAAATTTTTAAGAATTTTATCAATCTCATTACAGGTATTAATGGGAAGCAAAAACAGGGATGACCAATAAACCTGTAAAGAGCTAAGAACGGAGGAAATAAGCTGTAACCTACCAGCAAAAGAGAGAAACTTATTCCTCCAATCACCCCACCCTTATCCTAATAACTTCAATAACCACCATGCAATCTCTTATGAGTTATCATTTTTAGACACCATGAACCCCAAATACTTATTGGAAGGAGCCCTTCGTTAAAAGGCATAAACTAAACTAATATCCATATTTAACCAGAATTCAAGAACATTACCAAAAAAAGCTCACTCATGGGCATCTAAGGCAAAAGACCCGAACTCAGACAGTACTCACCAATCCTCTTCTCAGACAGACGTTCAATCAAATTCACCATTGGCACAATAACAATAAATCAATCCAAAGCAAAGACTTGTAATCTTGAGCTCTTTACAACCCCAATGGTACTTAAACTTCTTTTCAGAAATAACTTGCCTCTGGATCATCAAGTTAAGAACCTCCATAACCAAAGTAAAAAGATAAGGGGAAATTGGGTCCCCTTGTCTCAATCCCCTTCCTGCCTTGAAGAATCCATGAGGCTCACCATTTATGCACACAGAAAAGGAAGCAGTAGTTAAACATACCATGATCCAGTTAATCATAATAGGATGAAAACCAAAATACTTAAGAATAGATTCCAAGAATTTCCAACTAACGGTGTCATACGCTTTTTGTATATCAATTTTAAAAGAACATCTACTAGACCCATGCCAAACATTCCAATTATACCCTCTCATAAACTCTTGAGTTAACAATATATTATCACTAATTTGCCTTCCAGGAATGAAAGCGCTTTGGTTTTCCCCGACCAACCCATTTAAAACTCTTTTAAGCCTATTAGTAATAACCTTGCTAATAGTTTTATAAACAACATTACAACAACTAATAGGCCTATAGTCACTAACTTTTTTGGGGACAGCGACTTTAGGAATCAAAGAAATAATAGAAGTGTTTAGCTCACCAAGTAATTTGCCACTGGTAAAGAATTCTTTGACAGCAGCACATGTGTCCTTCCCCACCACACTCCAAGCACTCTTAAAAAACTTGGAAGTATAGCCATCCGGGCCAGACGCTTTATTATCATCAATATCAAATAATGCCATCTTAATTTCTTCATCAGAAACAGGTTTGATAAGCTCCATCGCAGTAACAGGATCAATCTTCTTAGTAAAAAGATTTCCATGGTCTTCAATAGGATAAACCTTATCACACTTACCAAAAAAATTCTGAAAATGCTCCACAAATTTAGCAGCCATATCATCATTGTAAAACACATTTCCATAATCATCATATACAGACTCAATTCTATTCTTAATGACCCTACCCCTCACCATATTATGAAAAACGCACTATTAAAGTCCCCCTCCTTAAGCCACTGAATTTTAGACTTTTGTTTCATTAATAATTCCTCATCAGAAACAGCTCTCCTATAAGATTCAGAATACACTAATTCCTCTTCCCTAAGATAGGCACTAGAAGGATCCCTACTCAAAGCTTCCTGAACCCTATCCAATTCAACCTTTAACTTTCTAACTTTCTCACAAACATCCCCATTTTTCTTATTAAGATCCCTCATATGTTTCTTAAGAGACTTAAGTCTTTTAGCCAAGATAAACATGTCATACCCTTTGACCCTTATATTCCAATTATCTCTAACAGTATCAATAAACTCCTTTTTGTCCGTAAGATAATTCAGAAACCTAAATGCTCTATTTTTCCTACCCTTAATATTAGGAAAAACTAAAACAGCAGGGGAATGATCAGAAACACCATAAGGAAGAAAATTAGCATAACAATTAGAATACTCATCCACAAACTTCCATTACCCATGATTCAATTAAGTTTTTTTTTCAAAATACCACTACGAGATCCGTCTTTTTGAATAACCCCAAGTAAAGAACAACCTCGTAACCTTAATATCTTCAATATTAACAACCTCCACACATTCTCTAAAGTCATTAACACCTACATTATTAATTCTAATTCCCTTAGAATTTTCATTAAAATTAAGAATAACATTAAAATCCCTAAGTAACACCCAAGGAAAATCACCAACAACATTATTATGGCCTCTAATGTTATCCCATAATTCCCTTCTACCCACAACATTAACCTCCCCATAGACAAAAGAAACATAAATAACATTATTATCAAAATTACTTCTAACTAAGAAATGCATAATCTGGCTAGTTTGAGAAAGCAAGACAGGAGTAACAATAGCAGGATCCCATCCCACAGCTATTCTACAACCTTTCTTACTTTCCACAGAATTAGAAACCCAAACCCAGTCCCCAAAAACCTCATTACAGATTTTATTAACAAATTTCTTTCTAAGCTGAGTTTCTAAAATACCACACATTTTAATACCATTATTATTAATAAGATTCTTAACTTCATTTTGTTTCAGAGAATTACCCAAACCCTGAATATTCCATGAAGCAATTTTTAACACCATTTAAACTAAAGATGGGATAGATGCAAACTTACCTTGCACCTCAGCATCATTACCTTCAACCACATTTGAGACCTCATCTCTCACCATGAATTCAGCAGTTCCAGAGGTAACTTCTGCAACTTCTTCATCCATCTTTTCCAAAGCACTTCCTTGAAAACTATCATTCATCATTTTGTCCACCTTCTCTCCCATTAAGCCTTCATATTGCTGAATCATCTCATCATACCATTCTCTCTAACTGCATCAGTCAACACTTCCTCAGCATAGAAGAAAAGATCCACTTCAGCTTTCTGTTGTTCCAACTTCAGCCTTTTTATCTTCATAAGCTCACTTTTATAAATTTCATCATAAATTTTCCCATAAGCCTGATTTCTTGTTATCCCTTCTTTTTTCATAATACCCACACACTGTTTTTCAGCACCCTCCTTAGCCACTGAAGTCACATATGTATTGATATGAACAATATCCTGTTGCAATTTAGCAATCCTCCACTTTAACCCAGAAATCATGTTCTTCTTTATATTAGCTTCACACTTATCATCATAGTATTTCTTTAAATCCTCAAACCATCTTTTCTTTTCATTATCATCATTCTGCATACCCAATTCACATGCCAAATCAATTTTGCTTCTCATCTCAACCCATTCCTCCCCACCAATTTCCACAACGTCATCAACTAATGCCTCAAAACAGTTTCTAATGTTAACACCTTCCTTAACACTTGTCTTCTTCACAGAACCATTCTTATCTAACGAAACATCTATACTTTTATCAACCCTACTACCACTACTTTCACCCTCCATAACATGCACATTATCTACTCTTTGTCCTACATTTTTCTAACTGGAACAATCTTTTTACCCCACACTTCATTATCTCCCTTTTGAAACATACCAACCATCTAACCACCACCCAAACCATCACCCTTATACCACCAACAAAAACCACCCTACCATAACATACCACCTCTACCATCTACCATAATTCCCTCTTTTATTCATCATCAGTCCATTAACAAACTGCAGTCCTATATTCTTACTAGTACTAGCCACATTCCGAATAGGTCTTCTTACACTTTGCCACCCTCCATTAAGTTTTAAACTATCAACGCCATCATTAGACACATCCTGCTTCTTGTAATTAACTTTCTCATTCCTCTCCTCCTCCGTTCTCTGCCTCACATTACAATTCTTAAAATCATGGCCCAAAACCTGCAATGATACAAAGGAGGTGGTTTTCCATCATATCAATAACCTCAAACGTCAATTAGATTTTCCCATACTGCTATAACAAACTTCAATACTATCAGCCAATTCTTTCGTTGCATCAACTTCAACTAAAACCCTTGCAAAACTAGCACTATCAGCCAATTCTTTCGTTGCATCAACTTCAACTAAAACCCTTGCAAAACTAGCCCTCCCATAAGCCTTCTCGCACATGGAAGCAGTAAATTTCTGTCCCATTATGATAGGGTTTTCCCAACCTACTTGCCAACCTACTAATACCATGAGTATTCCAAGCTTCAAGCGGGACATTCATAATTTTAACCCATAACGGCACTCTAGTAGGTTCAGGCTTCTCCATACACAAACCAGCCTCCCACTTTTGGACAAATAATGGTTTACCCTCTACAAGCCAAGGCCCATTTTCAAGGACATAGTTCATCCCCTCAACAGACCTAAACTTCAGAAAATACAAACCACATTCATTAGTGATAATCTCAGCAAGATCACGAGTCCTCCACATTCTTCTTAAGTGCCCTGAAATCTCAGCATAGCTCATTTTCAAACCAACAAAATACCCCACCAGCGTTAAATCCCATTTCTTACCCCCTTCTTCTAATAACGGATCCATATCAACTACATTGTTACCCTCCTTATTCACTCTCACAGGAATCTTAGACAACTTATTATTACCACTAGCATTCATACCTTGCATAGTACTAATGAACGACATAGGCTTCGTTCCACTAGTACTTTTTAACATATCTGTATCCATAGCATTACTACCCGCCCCATTACTCCCATTATCCTTCCTTACTGCCTTTCATTCAAAGTAGGCCATACCATACCATTCGCATCCCCATTCCCATACCCTTGTTTTCTAACATCATTCCTATGTTCATAACCTTAACACCAGGATTAAGAATAATATTTTCACTAAACGGAACTGGTATATCACCAATAACATTAGTTCTATTAGCAAAAGATTTCTTTACTTTTTCAACATTATTAACAACATTACCTAACGAAACTTCACTTACCTCAGTTTCCACACCTACATGACCTTCATTACCTTCACTCCCCGACCTACCCATAACCCTATCACTACTTTCACCATCAACTTCCTCATCTTCAATCCTAACTTCAGAACCATCACTTTCAGCATCATCAAACTCCACATCCTCTACTATCCTCTCCAACTCCCTACTCTTAGTACCTCCTCTCTTATTACCCTTCTTACCACTATTCACAGCTGGCTTAGAAATAGCGAACGTATACTTTGGAGCTAATTTGACATCACTATGACCACTTCGAGAAGCACGTTTGGGTTTAATAACATCATCAGATCCCCTCGCAGGAGGAACTGAGTTAGGGTTTTTTGGATCTGGATCTCTCATGATGAAACACACAAGAAATCAATATTTCATAAAAGGATTCAGTGAATAGAAATTAAACGATGTTAATGAAGAGGGAAAACACGATGAACAACAACAACGACTATATAAAATGAAATTAATGAAAATGGAATAGTGATAAAAGTGGTATTAATTTGAACGGAATGAACAGTGGAATATAAATTAATGATAAAATTATTAATAAAATGAGATTAGAAAATGAAAAAAAAGGCTAGAGAATATCTTAGAGAGAGAAACTAGTGAGATTTGCTCAACATAACTTTCGTCATCATTTGAGCATTTCATCAGGTATAAACCCTTTACCCAAAACAAAATAACTTTGGCGAGAAGCAGTTTTTGCTCAATCATACTTTTCGTCATCATTTGAGCATTTTATCGAGTATAAACCCTTTACCCAAAACAAGATACCTTTGGCGAGCAGATTTGCTCGACATAACTTTCGTCATCATTTGAGCATTTCATCAGCTATAAACCCTTTACCCAAAACAAGATACCTTTGGCGAGCAGATTTGCTCGACATAACGTTCGTCATCATTTGAGCATTTCATCGGGTTTAAACCCTTTACCCAAAAGAAAATAACTTTGGCTAGCAGATTTGCTCGACATAACTTTCGTCATCATTTTAGCATTTCATCAGGTATAAAACTTTTACCCAAAACAAGATACCTTTGGTGAGCAGATTTGCTCGATATAACTTTCGTCATCATTTGAGCATTTCATCGGGATAAACCCTTTAACCACCAAGAACATAATAACCCTTTGGCGCATGATTTCTCGACATAACTTTCGTCATCATTTGAGCATTTAATCGGGTATAAACCCTTTACCCAAAACAAGATACCTTTGGCGAGCAGATTTGCTCGACTTAACTTTCGTCATCATTTGAGCATTTCATCGGGTATAAACCCTTTACCCAAAACAAGATAGCTTTGGTGAGCAAATTTGCTCGACATAACTTTCATCATCATTTGAGCATTTCATCGGCTATAAACCCTTTACCCAAAACAAGATACCTTTGGCGAGCAGATTTGCTCGACATAACTTTCATCATCATTTGAGCATTTCATCGGGTATAAATCCTTACCCACTAAATACACAAATTAACATAAACAAGATACCTTTGGGTGACATTTGCTCGACATAACATTCGTCATCATTTGAGCATTTCATCGGGTATAAACCCTTTACCCAAAACAAGATACCTTTGGCGAGCAGATTTGATCGACTTAACTTTCGTCATCATTTGAGCATTTCATCAGGTATAAACCCTTTACCCAAAACAAAATAACTTTGGCGAGCAGTTTTGCTCATCATAACTTTCGTCATCATTTGAGCATTTTATTGGGTATAAACCCTTTACCCAAAACAAGATACCTTTGGCGAGCAGATTTGCTCGACATAACTTTCGTCATCATTTGAGCATTTCATCGGGTATAAACCCTTTACCCAAAACAAGATACCTTTGGCGAGCTGATTTGCTCGACATAACTTTCGTCATCATTTGAGCATTTCATCGGGTTTAAACCCTTTACCCAAAACAAAATAACTTTGGCGAGCAGATTTGCTCGACATAACTTTCGTCATCATTTGAGCAATTCATCAGGTATAAACCCTTTACCCAAAACAAGATACCTTTGGCGAGCAAATTTGCTCGACATAACTTTCGTCATCATTTGAGCATTTCATCGGGTATAAACCCTTTACCCAAAATAAGATACATGTGGCGAGCAGATTTACTCGACATAACTTTCGTCATCATTTGAGCATTTCATCAGGTATAAAACCTTTACCCAAAACAAGATACCTTTGGCGAGCAGATTTGCTTGACATAGCTTTCATCATCATTTGAGCATTTCATCAGGTATAAACGCTTTACCCAAAACAAGATACCTTTGGTGAGCATATTTACTCGACATAACTTTCGTCATCATTTGAGAATTTCATCGAGAATAAACCCTTTACCTAAAACAAGATACCTTTGGCGAGCAGATTTGCTCACTTAACTATCGTCAACTTTGATCATTTCATCGGGTTTAAGACCCTTTACCAAAACAAGAATAACCTGTGGCAAGCAGATTTTGCACGACATAAAAACCTTTTTTTCGATCATCATTAGAGCATTCATATCGGTAATAAAACCTTTACCCCCAAACAAGATACCTTTGGCGAGCAGATTTGCTCGACATAACTTTTTTCATCATTTGAGCATTTCATCAAGCAATAAACCCTTTACCTCAATACAAGATAACTCTTTGGCGTAGCAGATTTGCTCCGACATAAAACGTTCGTCATCATTTGAGCATTTTCATCTGGTTTTTTAAAACACCTTTACCCAAAACAAAATAACTTTGCGAGCAGATTTGCTACCAACATAAACTTTATCGTATCATTTTGAGCAATTCGATCCGGTATAAACCCATTACCCAAAACAAGATACCTTTGGCGAGCAAATTTGCCTCGACATAACTTTCCACATCATCATTTGAGCAAATTCATCGGTATAAACCCTTACCCAAAATAAGATACATGTGCCGAGCAGATTTTACTCTCGCAAAACTTTCGACATCATTTGGGAGCATTTTCCAATACAGTATACAACCTTTACCAAAAACAAGATACCTTTGGCGAGCAGATTTGCTTGACATAATGCTTTTTCATCATCATTTGAGTATTTCATCAGGTATAAACGCTTTAAACCCAAAACAAGATACCTTGGTAGCATATTTACTCGACATAACTTTCTCATCATTTGAGAATTTCAACGAGAATAAACCCTTACCTAAAACAAGATAACTTTGGCGAGCAATTTGCTCGACTTAACTTTCCCGTCATCATTTGAGCATTTCCGCGGTTTAAACCCTTACCCAAAACAAGATACCTATTGGCAAGGCAATTTGCTCGACATAAACTTTCGTCACATCCCCCCATTAGAGACATTTCATCGGGAATAAAACCTTTACCCAAACAAAGATACCTTTGGCGAGCAGATTTGCTCGACATAACTTTTGTCATCATTTGAGCATTTCATCAGCTATAAACCCTTTACCCAATACAAGATACCTTTGGCGAGCAGATTTGCTCGACATAACGTTCGTCATCATTTGAGCATTTCATCGGATTTAAACCCTTTACCCAAAACAAAATAACTTTGGCTAGCAGATTTAATCGATATAACTTTCGTCATCATTTGAGCCAATTTCATCGGGTTATAAACCCTTACCCCAAAACAAGATATCAATGGCAGTAAAGATTTACTCGACTTAACTTTCGTCATCATTTAAGCATTTCACAGCTTTAACCCTTTACCCAAAACAAGATACCTTTGGTTAGCAGATTTGCTCGATATAACTTTCGTCATCATTTGAGCATTTCATCGGGTATAAACCCTTTACCCACAACAAGATACCTTTGGCGAGCAGATTTGCTCGACATAACTTTCGTCATCATTTGAGCATTTAATCGGGTATAAACACTTTACCCAAAACAAGATACCTTTGGCGAGCAGATTTGCTCGAATTAACTTTCGTCATCATTTGAGCATTTCTTCGGGTATAAACCCTTTACCTAAAACAAGATAGCCATTGTGAGCAAATTTGCTCGACATAACTTCCATCATCATTTGAGCATTTCATCGGGTTATAACCCTTAACACAAAAGATACCTTGGGGAGCCAGATGTGCTACGACCATACTTTCGTTCATCATAGTCGCCATTTAATCGGGTATAAACCCTTTACCCAAAACAAGATACCTTTGGCGACCAGATTTGCTCGACTTAACTTTCGTCATCATTTGAGCATTTCATCGGGTATAAACCCTTTACCCAAAACAAGATAGCTTTGGTGAGCAAATTTGCTCGACATAACTTTCATCATCATTTGAGCATTTCATCGGCTATAAACCCTTTACCCAAAACAAGATACCTTTGGCGAGCAGATTTGCTCGACATAACTTTCATCATCATTTGAGCATTTCATCGGGTATAAATCCTTTACCCACAACAAGATACCTTTGGCGAGCAGATTTGCTCGACATAACATTCGTCATCGCTTTGATGGCATATGATAGGGTATAAACCCTTTACCCAAAACAAGATACCTTTGGCGAGCAGATTTGCTCGACTTAACTTTCGTCATCATTTGAGCATTTCATCAGGTATAAACCCTTTACCCAAAACAACTATGAATATCACGTGATGACACATGATTAGCCAACGGACCAGCCTCACACCACGTATCAAACCATAAAGAAGTACGCATACCATTACCAATTTTTTGCCAAATAAACTTACGAACAATAGGACGCAATTGCAAAATCTTGCGCCAGCCCCACGACATATTACCCCGAAGAGGAACATCCCAAAAGCTAGACATAACTTTCGTCATCATTTGAAATGCTTGCCAAAGGTATCTTGTTTTGGGTAAAGGTATCTTGTTTTGGGTAAAGGGTTTATACCCAAAACAAGATACATTTGGTGAGCAGATTTACTCGACATAACTTTCGTTATCATTTGAGCATTTCATCGGGTATAAACCCTTTACCCAAAACAAGATACCTTTGGCGAGCAGATTTGCTTGACATATCATTTGTCATCATTTGAGCATTTCATCTGGTATAAACCCTTTACCCAAAACAAGATACCTTTGGCGAGTAGATTTTCTCGACATAACTTTCGTCATCATTTGAGCATTTCATCGGGTATAAACCCTTTACCCAAAACAAGATACCTTTGGCGAGCAGATTTGCTCGACATAACTTTCATCTTCATTTGAACATTTCATCTGGTATAAACCCTTTACCTAAAACAAGGTACCTTTAGCGAGCAGATTTGCT
This sequence comes from Tanacetum coccineum, assembly GCA_026074375.1. Classification (NCBI taxonomy): domain Eukaryota; kingdom Viridiplantae; phylum Streptophyta; class Magnoliopsida; order Asterales; family Asteraceae; genus Tanacetum; species Tanacetum coccineum. The sequence goes on from BQNB010090054.1 coordinate 24,561, forward strand.
CGACATAACTTTCGTCATCATTTGAGCATTTCATCGGGTATAAACCCTTTACCCAAAACAAGATACCTTTAGCGAGCAGATTTCCTCAACATAACTTTCGTCATCATTTGAGCATTTCATCGGGTATAAACCCTTTACCCAAAACAAGATACCTTTGGCGAGCAGATTTGCTCGACATAACTTTCGTCATCATTTGAGCATTTCATCGAGTATAAACCCTTTACCCAAAACAAGATACCTTTGGCGAGCGAATTTGCTCGACATAACTTTCGTCATCATTTGAGCATTTCATCGGGTATAAACCCTTTACCCAAAACAAGATACCTTTGGCGAGCAGATTTGCTCGACATAACTTTCGTCATCATTTGAGCATTTCATCAGGTATAAACCCTTTACCCAAAACAAGATACCTTTGGCGAGCAGATTTGCTGGACATAACTTTCATCATCATTTAAGCATTTCATCAGGTATAAACCATTTACCAAAACAAGATTTGCTCGACATAACTTTCGTCATCATTTAAGCATTTCATCGGTTTCGTATAAACCCTTTACCAAAACAAGATACCTTTGGCGAGCAGATTTGCTTGACATAACTTTCGTCATCATTTGAGCATTTCATCGGGTATAAACCCTTTACCCAAAACAAGATACCTTTGGCGAGCATATTTGCTCGACATAACTTTCGTCATCATTTGAGCATTTCATCGGGTATAAACCCTTTACCCAAAACAAGATACCTTTGGCTAGCATATTTGCTCGACATAACTTTCGTCATCATTTGAGCATTTCATCAGGTATAAACCCTTTACCCTAAACAAGATACCTTGGCGAGATGATTTACTCGACATAACTTTCGTTATCATTTGAGCATATCATCAGGTATAAACCCTTTACCCAAAACAAGATACCTTTGGCGAGAAGATTTGCTCGACATAACTTTCATCATCATTTAAGCATTTCATCGGGTATAAACCCTTTACCCAAAACAAGATACCTTTGGCGAGCAGATTTGCGGAACATAAATTTCATCATCCTTTGACCATTTCATCGGGTATAAACCCTTTACCATAACAAGATACCTTTGGCTAACATATTTGCTCGACATAACTTTTGTCAACATTTGAGCATTTCGTCGGGTATAAACCCTTTACCCAAAAGAAGATACCTTTGGCGAGCAGATTTGCCCAACATAACTTTCGTCATCATTTGAGAAATTCATCGGCTATAAACCCTTTACCTAAAACAAGATACCATTTGCAGATTTGCCCGACATAAGTTTCGTCATCATTTGAGCATTTCATCGGGTATAAACCTTTTACCCAAAACAAGATACCTTTGGCGAGCAGATTTCCTCGACATAACTTTCATCATCATTTGAGCATTTCCTAGGGTATAAACCCTTTAACCAAAAAAAGATACCTTTGGCGAGCAAATTTGTTCGACATAACTTTTATCATCGTTTTAGCATTTCATCGGGTATAAACCCTTACCCAAAACAAGATACCTTTGGCTAACAGATTTGCTCGACAAAACTTTCGTCATCATTTGAGCATTTCATCGGGTATAAACCCTTTACCCAAAACAAGATACCTTTGGCGAGCATATTTGCTTGACATAACTTTCGTCATCATTTGAGAATTTCAATAAGTATAAACCCTTTACCCAAAAAAAGATACCTTTGGCGAGCAAATTTGTTCGACATAACTTTTATCATCGTTTGCGCATTTCATCGGGTATAAACCCTTTACCCAAAACAAGATACCTTTGGCTAGCATATTTGCTCGACATAACTTTTGTCATCATTTGAGCATTTCATCGGGTATAAACCCTTTACCCAAAACAAGATACCTTTGGCGAGATGATTTACTCGACATAACTTTAATCATCATTTGAGCATTTCATCGGGTATAAACCCTTTACCCAAAACAAGATACCTTTGGCGAGCAGATTTGCTCGACATAATTTCGTCATCATTTGAGCATTTCATCGGGTATAAATCCTTTACCCAAAACAAGATACCTTTGGCGATATTTCATCGAGTATAATCCCTTTACCCAATACAAGAAACCTTTGGCGAGTAGATTTGCTTGACATAACTTTCGTCATCATTTGTGCATTTCATCGAGTATAAACCAATTACCCAAAAGAAGATACCTTTGACGAGCAGAATTGCTAGACTTAACTTTCGTCATCATTTAAGCATTTCATCAGGTATAAACCCTTTACCTAAATCAAGATACCTTTGGCTAGCAGATTTGCTTGACATAACTTTCGTCATCATTTGAGCATTTCATCAGGTATAAATCCTTTACCCAAAACAAGATACCTTTGGCGAGCAGATTTGCTCGACATAACTTTCGTCATCATTTGAGAATTTCATCAGTTATAAGCCCTTGAACCAAAACAAGATACCTTTGGCGAGCAGATTTCCATGACATAACTTTCATCATCATTTGAGCATTTCATCGGGTATAAACCCTTTACCCAAAACAAGATACCTTTGTGTATTCTCTCTCTAAAAAAACAAGATACCTTTGTGTATTCTCTCTCTAAAAAAACAAGATACCTTTGTGTATTCTCTCTCTAAAAAATTTTATTACGTATTTCATCATCTAATTTAAATCCAACCATGAAATTTTATCAAGTATTTTAGATTTATGTTCTACTGTTCATGATCTATATT
>BQNB010090055.1:0-14512 GCA_026074375.1 Tanacetum coccineum
ATGTAGAGGACTTAATTTATACACAATGAATGTTAATTTATAAATTAGAGAATTTGTGGTAACTTTATTAAGTTTAAAAATGTATAAAATAAGTTGATTAAACTTTTAATTGCTACTATTAATTCGGACCATATAAAATTTATTTTATATTTTATAAAAATAATACATCTCATAAGGATCGTAAGCATATAAGGAACTTGAAAAATCCGATAAATAATGAAGGAGTTATGATTTTTACAAGATTATGCGTATAAAAGTGTTTTTATAAAACTAAGTTTATAAAAACTATATAAATTCGAATCTGAGATATTTCTTTGATAGTTCTATAAAAGTAGATGTTGTAAGGATTCTAAAAAAGTAAGTAACTTGAAAAAAATGGATAAAAAACTAGTTATGACTTTTTCATATTTATGTAATAAAATATACAAAAGTAACTTTATAAAAGTAATTTTATAAAAACTAATTTTTTACAGAAACATACAATGGACATGGAATATGTTAGATGATAGAAAATTTAATTATGAAGCTATGGACATAAAGAACACTAAAAACGGGGTTAAAACGAATAAGTTATGACGTTTTTAAGTTATAACGATTAATTATATAAAAGTAGTTTTATATAATTTATAAAATATTATTAAAGTTACTGTTCATCAGTGATTATAATATTACAAATATGATATTTGACTAGAACATTCAAAAATGAAGCCACGGATATAAATAACATATTTAAAACGAGAGAGATATGACGTTTTTACTAAAGTGATATTTATAACGTTTTTAAATATTATTTTATCAAATAATTAAAGCATTTATATAATCAAGTTATATAAATAAGACATCAAGTATTTTGACAAATAACAAATTGTTGGATAGGTATATCATTTATACAATTTCAAATACATGGACGTTTATTTTACAGGTACAAATTAAATTGTTTAATTGTATAAATTAAACAAACACTTTTAGGTGGTGATGTAACTATATAGAATTATATGTGGTATTAGATATTCAAAGTACATGGTACTTATACGACCTATATCTAATTAGTTTGCACTTAGATTTCGCTTGTCAATTTATTCACTTAATTTATTTCATTCACTTCCTTTACCGAGGTGAGTTCATAGCCCCATGTTTTACTATATCAATGATTTACAAGTTTTGGGGTGAGAAACATGCATTGTTTTACGATTGAACGCAAGTGCACATTTTTACATGATTACGTGTTTGCCTAAGTAGCGATAACCCTCTGAGCCCATTATCATGAACTGTCAATTACTTGTGTGAGCGCGAATGTTATAAATAGATCTATTTGGGATTGACATCCCCATTCGGGTGAGTAGCGCTCACTGTGCCGGTTTACCGGACAACGGACGTATACCATGTCGGATTTAGGATGTTGCGGGTTAGAACATCATCACGGGCAATGTTGGCAATTTATATTGCAATTCATACATGTCGAGCTTCAGTGTCATGAGCTTTGGGAAACGTAATTACATTTTGTGATGTTTGCATCTATTGCATTATCACGGGGAAAATCTTACAGTCCTACATTACATTTTTCATAAACCTATGAATTAACCAACTTTATGTTGACGTTTTAAAGCATGTTTTCTCAGGTCAATAAGGCACGAGGTGCTAAGGATACATTGGGGAGTCATGCATAAAAGATTTGGAGTCATTACATCTTAGGATATTTGTTATGATCTAAAATCTTGTTATTTCAATGTTGAACAATTTAAGCCGTTGTGCTTTGTATTAAACAATTTCAATAAATCCAATGTATCGTATTTCAAACGACTCTTTTAGAGGTCGTTCTCATATCTTGTGCTATTGATCTATGATGTAACGCTCCCGGATACTCATATTCTGCTGCAACCTAAATTTGGGGGTGTTACACATCAACCATATCCTCATGAGAAAAAGTGGACTAATGATCATCTGCTTCATAAGATAATTGGTGATCAAAAGTTAATTGTTCGTACCAAAGGAAAAATAGCAAATTCATGTTTGTTTGCATGTTTTCTAAGTAATCTTGAGCTTACTACTGTGTCTCAAGCTTTGAAAGATGTTGATCGGGTAATTGCAATGCAAGAAGAACTAGATTAATTTGCTAGTGCTCTAGTCCTTGCTTACTAAAAGTGCACAAGAAGGTATTAAACATCAATAATACAAAAAACTACAACATTATATATCTTTGTGGCATTACATGTCTTTGTGACAAAGCTAGAATATTCAAAAGTGATACTATAAAAATAGTATTAACAGTGAATGAATAGAAATCCTACCAGTGCTCCAGTGCTCTAGTCCTTGCTTACTAAAAGTGCAAAGAAGGTATTAAACATTAATAATACAAAAAATTACAATGTTATATGTCTTTGTGACATTGCATGTCTTTGTGACAAAGCGAGAATATTCAAGAGTGATACTATAAAAATAGTATTAACAATGAATGAATGGAAATTCTACCAGTGCTAACATCATGCCAACGCTGAACGTATGTCACTCATTTAAAAACGATTACTTAATGATTCAAATAAGTGTTAACTAATAATCTATGTGATCTAGGTGTTATGTGTTTCTTCAGAATTTGTATTCAAAAGCACATAACGACATTTATTTAATTTTATCATTGAATAGTTGTTTTACCCTAAGTTTACGAGATCAATGCTTCCTTGGATTTTATGGTCATATTTTTGCATCCTTATCATCCAGATATTGATTTGATTATATTTTTCAAATAACATGTACCAAAAATTTTCAAAGCATGATCTTGTGATACATGGACTACATGGTTGATGTGGAAGATGGTTCTTACTCTAATACTATTTCTCCAATCATCTTCTACGACATACAACAACAACATCTCTATCTTATACAAGCATGACATCTTTAACAAATCTTATAACGTTAAAAGTTACCTTTCATCCTTCACTGGAATGATAGCAATCAAGTTTGTTGGTTTAAGGGAGCTTATGGGTTATTTTGGGGGAGTATGTTTGATAATAAAGAGATATTGTTTGATACTCTCAAAAAATTTAGAAAAGTTATGATTTTCGACTTTAATTTCACGGACTCTTAAAGGTTATTCTTCAAGTGATTCTCAACCCGGAGCATATTTTTGAAGCTTATATGGTCATGATGCTCACGATGGATCATAATCATTATGAGGGGGAGAAGATATATGCATAGAATTTTGGGAGAAAGGATAAGATACATTCAAGAATGTAATGGGGAGAATATAAAAGAGGAATCTAGAGATATTATAGGACAAATCTTTTTTTGGTTGATAATCATGGGAAGATATTAGTGAAGAAATTGAGTTAAAGAAATCATTGTGGTAAAAGTAGTTTGACTAAGAAGATAAGATTCATATTTATGATTGAGGTTACTACATCAAGTGTTTTGAATAAGTTGTAGTGTTTCATTAATTTCAAATATCGATCAAGATAGTCGGTTCAACATTTGCATTGAATTACTTCTCAACATTATCGACATTATCTTTAAAATCAAGATCACTACTTTAATATTCAAGAGATATATATGTGATTGAGGGGGAGCAAAAAGAATATGCAGATTCAAGGATAAAGTCATGTGTTAAAGTCTTTTACAAAGAAATGTTCAATCAATATCATCTTATTCAAAGATCTTTCGTAAGCAACATTATGTGATTGAAATCAACTTTCAAGATCAAGCTCAAGATTTAAAGATAAAGATTCCATACATGCTATGAAAGATTCAAGCTGCAAAAGAAGATCATGATTCGAATAGCTTTTGAGAATGCTGATTTTGAGTGCGAAAGTAGAATTGATACCTTCAAAGATAAAGATCGTGATACAAGGTTGTCCTTAGCTTTCACAAGGAATTCTCAGCGTTTTCAAGCTTCAAAGAAATAAGATCCAAATCTAGCCTATCATTACATAGGGGGAGATTGTAACAACCCATATTTTTAGGACATTTTACATCAATAAATATTCAACTATTTATTCTAAACTTTTACGCGTTTACTTTTAATTTTAAACGTTTAGTTAAATCACGTAAACCAAAAAGCAACAATCAACGTAAACCGACATCAAACAAATAAAAGTTTACGTCAAGCAAGTGTTATATAATTATTACGAAGATAATTTATAACTTTTCATATTTTATTTTTATACTTTACATAAAATGTTTACGTTTCGCGTTTTGAGCTTTCATGCATACATGTAAACTATACCACCTTTACCAATACCCTCAAATACTCATATACTATCAAAATTTATCATTTCACATCCCATGTTACTTATTAAATCCGGCCCCTTTATGGATTTATATACAAAATACTTACAAATTCCATTTACATTATATCAAGTATCATGTACATCAAATATCTCAACAAATATCTAAGTTACTTACACCAATCTTCAACTAGCAACTCCTACCCACCCCTTACACAAGCCCACACCCATTTTCCTTGATTTCTTCCTTAATTTAAGCTCAAGGTTCCCTAGATATTTTCCCTATAAGTAACACACATTCACTAGCTTTTTATTTCACATTATTTCACTTGCCAAAACACAAAAGAATCTCTCTTTCTCTTCTCTCAAACCCACGGATCAAAAACACCATATACCATCTTCATTATCTTCCATTTCTTTGATATTTCTAGCATACCAAGGTGTTCAAGGTTCAATACTAAGGTGTTCCAAGGTGATTTCCAAGTTAGGGTTCTATTTTAAGCAAGGGTTTTTCAAGAATTAAGTTAGGGTTTCATAAGTCAAGATTGGGATTTTGACAAGGTTTTTGGGGTTATAATTAAAGACTAGGATTTCTTTTTGATCATAAGCCTTGTAAGCATTCTACATTTACTCTTTTGAATTTCATACATATTGATTTTGTTCTTGCATAATGTATTTACATGAACACCAAGATTATTAAGTTATATCACCAACTAGTATACTTTTATAAACATTTGCAAAGAAATCAAGAACACTACTTACTTATGATTTTAGACATGCGGTTAGGTTTATAATTCATAAACTAGCTTAAATAATCTTATAATTATTTCATGATATTATGAAGTGTTGAATGGGATAAGGTTAATGGATGATTGTGATTGTGGAAGTAGTTGAAATATATAGACTAATGGATTTGTTGTGTAAAAATAGAGTTGAAATTATGGACGAAAATGTGTAAAATAACCCTTAGGGATAGCAGCTTTAGAACAGTAGGATACGAACATTTTGTCGAGCCAAAACCTTAAAAATGTGTTAGTACATCTTAACACGATTCCGTGCATATAAAGAACCCTCGAAAACGGATGTAAAACGAAGAAGTTATGGCCAAAACTAGATTTGAAACAATACCGACAAAAACAGTTTTATAAATTGTGTTTTTCACTATTTTCGGGTCCGAATCGGCTTAAGTATAAAACTACAATGTTACTCGGAATGATATTTTAATTAAAAGCGCGTGTTTCGGGGTCTAAAAGTGTATAAAAAGTAAGTAAACCTTCATAGAAACTAGACAACTTTTTATATAAAATTTCTGCACTATTTTTCCTGACATGAATAGTAAAATTATATTTTCAGACATTTTCGGTCCGGTTGAATTGTAAAAACCTTAGAAAATATTTTAGCATCAATTATATAATATTTATACGCGGTTTAAAACCTTATAAATATTATTTTATGAATTAACTAAACTATATATAAATTGTCGTTGCCAAAATAATAAAAGTGGTAAACTTAACGTAAACACTATTTCAATTTATTAAAGTTAAACATAAACTATTAGGTGGTGATATAACGATATAAAATACATCGTCTCAATTTATTTTGATTACATTATTCTTATCTGACCTATAAATATATTAGGTGGCATTCCGGTTATTTGTGACGTCATTCATTGTTGATTTATTCTAAATCAATTCTATTACTTAAGGTGAGTTTCATGGCCCCTATTTTACTTCTTTTTAACTCTTTTGGGGAGAACACATGCGCATCTACAAAATCGTTTACATACTTTTTTTCATAGCTTACTTACAAACTCATTTACAAACTCGTTTACATACTTGTATTCATAGCTTATTTACAAACTCATTTACAAATTTGTTTACATGATTGATTCCAAATTCATTTACATACTTGCTTATTTTACAAAAGGACACAAGTACAATACTTTCCAAAAAAATTTACAATAATTACGTAGCGTGCCTAAGTAGCAATAACCCACCAAGCCCACTATCATGAAATGTTAATTATTGATGTAAGCGCGTGTGTTATAAATAGATCTATTTGGGATTGACATCCCCGTTCAGGTGAGTAGCTCTCACTAGTTTCGGTGAACTGAACTAACAGACGCATACCATATCGGATTTAGATGTTACGGGTTGACATCTACACGGGGCATTTATTGGCATTAAATTGCATACATTCATGTCGTAGCGTCAGTTTCATGAGCTTAGTGCAGCCGTAATTACATTTTGTTATATCGTATGTGTTACATTGTCACACACTTGAAATCTAGTGATCAACACTACTTTTATTGAACATCACTAAATACTCATTTTGTAATACTGTGGTAAAGCAGTAGTCACTAAACACTTGATAAAGCAGTAGACAATACACTCTTTTGATCCTACATTTACATTTACATAAACCTATAAACTCACCAACTTTATGTTGACACTTTTAAGCATGTATTTCTCAGGTAAATAAGATGCTTGAAGCAATTGATGCGCATTGGAGTCCAAATTTTACAAGATTACATTCATGGATTTCTGCTTACATTTAAACTATCAAATCTCGTTGTATTATCTCAGTCTTACATTTTGATGCAAACTTTAGGACAAATGTTATAACAAGCTTAATTTTAATTAAATCAACGAGATTACTTTTCAAACAACACATTTAGAGGTCGTTCTCTCATATCTTGTGCAATATATACATGAAGTAACACTCCCAGACATATTTCCGCTGCGATCATTTTGGGGGTGTACAGAGATTGTTGGAATTAGAGATAAATTCCATATTTGATGTAAATATAGTTTATAGCTAGATTTAGGATTGATGTGCTTACTTGTAAATAGTGTAGGGACTAAAAGTATATTTATTAGATACTTATCAACATCACTAAGCATATAATAACACTTAATGCCACCATTTGATGTAACAACTTCCACAATCAACTCATTTGTATCAAAATCAAAGGAGAAAAGATTAAACACACATACATTCTCTCTTTAAAAACACACACTAATTACACCTTGATTTACACATACTAATCCATCAATCATGATCCTTTTCTAATACACAACATGTTTAACCTTAAGTTGTTCTTCTAATCTTTTCGTTTGAGCAAGCAAATCTTTGTTATTTTTGGTGAACGCTTGTATTTTGGTTATTTATTTCAATGTTTATCTCCTCAAAAGTGCTTACTTGATTACTCAAAACGTTATTTTGATCATTTAAAGCCTTGTATAGAAATTCCAACTCTTTGTTTTGTTGATTTGCTTTCTCAATACTTTTTGACACTTAGAAATCTTATAAATAAACTTAAGAAACATTATATCAACTATATGATCTTTTTCTTCAGATTCATTATGATTACTTTCTGACTCATTATGATCATTTTCATTAACAACATGATTTTCATCAAAATTTTCATGAGCATGTTCATTTGCATCATGAAATATTTCTTGGTCATCAATATTGTCCACAAATAAACCATAAGTGAGTTTAGACTTGTTATAATAATCTGAAGTATTAGCATCATCGTATTCACTTTTAGATCAGAAGAGAAACATGGTACCTCCGCAATGATATCATTGTTTGATAAAGAACTCTTATCCAAATCAGAAAGTGTCAGAACCCGGAATCACTTTCACTTCACCATGATGAACCAAGAAATTAAGATAAGAAGATATGAAGAAATTATAGAGAGAGGTTAGAGAGAGAAATAAAGAGAGAAAAGGAGATGGTTAATTCTAACAAGTATGAAGAATACAAATAAGAACCAATACCCTCTCCACACTTAGAGAAGGGTATTTATACTTCTAATGAGGCCGACCTATTTGAGGTTTAATAGATCATGAGTTTGACTTGGGTCGGGCTCGGAATAACTTTGGGCTTTAGCCAGATACACATGTACAATTAGCTTTCAATAATGAGACAGATTCTCGTTTCTTGCCTATTACAACATTTAATAAATAAAGACTGCGCTTCCATGATTTGTAGCCGAGCTTCCATTGTTCGACTCAATATTTTGAGGCTAACAATCTCCACCGAAACGAGGTTTCCTTAAGGAGGTATCCTACAGATTTTGAGCTTCCATGTTCATAGACATATTTGAGGCTAACAATCTCCCCTACTGTGTGGTCTTCGAATTCCTGAGGTAAGATCTTGAATCTTGCTTCCTTAGACTTGTTGAGATTGCTTTGTCGTTGAGTTCTTGAATCTTTGATCTTTATTATGTTATAGGCTTGTTCCTTCATGCTGTGTGATCTTTGATCTTGAGCCCTTTTTTTGTCTTTCGACTTCGTCTTTGATTTCGAGATCTCTAAATCTTTTCCTTGTTGTCTTGATCGTCTTTGCCACCTTGCGATCTTGTGTCTTGACCAACATGCTCATACTTTGCATCATCTTGAAAGCTTGCTAACAATCTCCCCTGAAGCTTGGTTTCTAACAAGGGAACTTTAATATCAGAGTTTGCAGAAGTCTTTGTCTTTAATTCTTGAGCTTTCTTGATTCTTGAATCTTAATGCTTATATTATGTCTTTTTTGTTTGAGCATGAGCATGTGGTAGTGAATTCGACTCTGCTGGAATGAGGCTGCAACACCATTGTTTGTACCTGCATTTGAATATTAGTGATAAACTGCAGATATGGATGAATATGGCTTTGCCATTCATTGAGATTCGGTTGCATTAACCTCTGGTTTCGTAAGGACCGCTTCACACTGTAAATACTATACTTGTGATCAGGTAGGTTCAATTTGGAAGAACCTCCTTGATAGGGTTTCCAGCTTAAATTGTTAGATCCTCTAACGCATATGCATTAGATTCACTGTACTTTCTTGTTCTCAATACCAGAACGTCTCAAAGCAGACAACACGATATGAGTGAATCAAATAGTTACTATCTTTCTGATTGACTCGTCAATTCATTTTACTAGACCATTATCGATATCCAGTTATCACAAGTTCGATTGATATAGAATTTCGCAAGTCACCTACCACAGAGCTGTTTGAGGTTAACTCTGGAAGGATTTCCATTCATCACTATGAATACTAAAGAGCATCACTCTGAATGTTCTGGCAAAATCACAAGGATAATGCATAAGACTCTAGTTAACAGCTTGTGAACTTGTTAGTGTTCAACAAGTATTTGTAATGGAATGTGTCCTAATGAGATTTATTTTATTGATCTCTTGGCTCTAGACTTGTTTAGTGCGTTTTGGTTTTAGTACTCGGAGGCTGGAGCAGACTGCCACCTATTCAATATTAACTAACTCGGAGTGAGAAAGTCAATAGAAATCGTGTGTATCTCCGTGACAAACGAGACAAGTATCCTTTGAGAGAAACTTGAATGGATGGGAAGGGTTGTGCACTGCATCATTGGGTCCATGATGTCATTCTTCAATATCAGAATTCATCTTTGTGAAAACTGATAGATTATGTATTGACCCGGTTTCTGCCTAAAGTGTGTGGAGGGCTTATTTCTTTAGACCCTTTACCCATACATTTCTTTTTAATTCTTTAACCCCTTCAATGCTTACCAAGACGTCATTACTAACATCTTGTTGTAATTGTTCTAGTGTTAGATCTATCTTAGTTGACATTATTCCCTTATTCTCATTCATCTCTAATCATACCTAAGGACTGTTATTTCTAACTATGAAGTGTCCTTGGGTAGATCCCTCTGGTTCTGGTTGGATCATAGGACTAGTAACTAACTTAACCACCTTATGACTTCAGAATCATCATGAATTAAGATGTTGTTGGGTATAAGATCGTAACCATAAAACCTTTTTCGAAGAGTATATAGCACTTTGATCGATTATCACTTATTATTTTTAAGATCACATTTTAATTACACTTCTCCCCTTATTTTAAATACTAATTTATTTAGTCTTTGAAATACCAAGTGATTAAAATTTGTCTTGAAAATCCTATGGAGAAAATATTTCAGCATGAATTATGTAGAACTTTTTCTTTTTGCTCCCCCTCAATTTTACATATGTTTGACACCAAAAAAAATGAAACCAAGTTGTAAAATGAATATAAAATTAAGGGTGAGGCAGTGTTGAGCACATAATTTTGAAAGATTATGAATTGTCATTGAAGAATTCTTGAAAAATTATGCTTAGACACTATATCATCTTATAACATACAATCTATTGAGTGGTCATTATTATTACTGATTTGTTATTAAGAGATTTTTTATCGTGTTTTGAATACATAAGAATTGTCATGAGATGATGTATCCAAAATCATTAAAATTTTATTTTTTGAAAAACCCCCCTTAAGCATTGACTCATTTTGAAAATGACAACCAAAAGTAGAAGAATTGTTGTGTAAAACTTTATGAGGGATGGAGTGTTAAACACACAATTTTGAAAGATATTGAATTGTCATTGAGATATTCTTGAAAAATTATGTTCAACATTTTGAAAAACATCATGTTCGAAGACTTCTCTTCTAACGTTAAGGATAAGTGCACTGAAACATACATTCTCCTTTGTCGTTCTTGTCCGAGTTGCAATTTGAGAGCAATTACAAGTCATAAAGATAAATAGAAATGACATGTTTTGAAAGCATTTAAAACTCTTGCTCAAACTTCATTTACACACCTGTGTCAATATTAATCAACATTTCTAGGTACGTAAATGTTATCGATTCCAAGAGACATGTCGAGAAGATTCTTTTTCAAAATTTTTTGTTTTTCTGATTTTGTATTTTCTTTTTAAAATTTTATATTTTTGTATTTGTTTTTATATGTTTTATATTTTTTTATTTTTGTTTTTCTCAAAAATATTTACAAGTCGATGTTCGAGGAATATATCAAGCAGATTCATTTACCAGAACCTCCAGTTCTGCGGGAGTCAAATATCTCATACAAATGCGTCTGACAAGATACTGAAACCTATTTTCGGGTAAGGCTTTAGTAAACATGTCAGCTAATTGTTATTCAGTTCTGACAAAATACATTTCAATTATACCATTTTCAACCTGTTTCTTGATAAAATGATATCGAGTATGGATATGCTTGGTACGGGAGTGCTGCACGGGGTTGCATGAGATTGCTATGGCTGCCTGAGAGTCAAGTTTGTTCGTTAGTTCTATTGGTTAGTGATATTTCATCTGCACAATTTAACGGGTTCACTGTCACTTGTTTGTGCTACAGGCGGGATATCTTTCTAGTAGGAAACCATTCAAGACAACTGTCTTGAAATTCTACCGTGGTTTCCATTAAGACAAGATTAGGTAGTCATTGTTTTCTCATGCACAAGGAAGTCTTTTTTGATTAAAACCTATGTCTTTTGGATATGTCTTTCTGGTTGCTTTGCAAAAATTTGTTTGCTCTTCGGCGTTTGTTCTTGTTGTCGTTTATGGTATGGAACCTTAGCGTGAGTTTGACTTCATTCAGGAATTTTTGTTACACAAATTTCATGATTTGCATTAAAGAACATTTTGACATGTTGAGCCAAACAAAATGTCTTAGAGATCAGTAAAATTTCTAGAATTACTAGAGTGTTTGCTATGGGTACAGTCTTTGTCGTACAAAACTATTCTTGGAAGCGGGCCAATTCCTAGATGTTTGAGTATTGTTCCTAGGTTTTGGTTTGCTACCATTAGCTGTGCTTAGTGATCTAGCAGAAGGCATCACACTAGGTTCTGAATTCCTACTGCTTTCTTGTGTCTTTTGCTTAGCTTCCTTTAGGTAGTGATTATGAACCATGTCATTTGGAGCTATACCTAGATGAGCCAGGTGCAATCATGTGATGAGGTTTTGCAACAACAAATTCTCTTTCCTTAGGCAAATAATGTGTAGTGACTGGTTTTGACAAATCGTTATTCACATTAACTTGGGAGGCAAACCGTGGCTTTGAAATTCTAGGTCGTTCAGACTTAAACGCGGTCGGTTGTCTAACAACTGATTGGTTTCTGTGTAGTTGTAACACTGGTTTCCCCAAGATTGATGATTTTACAAACTTAGTATTCATACTATTTCCTTTTAATTTTCTTAACTCATTTTTTAATGTTGCAATGGTAAACCCCTGCACCTGAAGTTGAGCTTTGAATTCATTATTTTTAGCAATCAAAGAAGTTGTGTGTTCTATAGTCTTAGCTCTTGTTGTCTTGATAGAATCAGACAGTTCTTTGTAATGCCTTTTCAAAGTCTCATTTTCCTTAAGTAATGTAGCCACTTTATGTTCCAATTCTATGTTTATTGTTTCAATTACATCTATGTCATGTTTAACCTTGGCTTCATTACTTTTCTCATTCAAAACTTGACTCTGTTGCCCTGATTTTAAAACATTGTTTTGAAATTGTAATTCAAGATTAATACAATGTGCTTTGAGTTTTGAAAAATCTTTTTGAAACTGGGAAACGGTCTTTTGAGACAAATATTTTTAAATTCGAGAGATTGATATTAGAGTTCAGCTATTTGGTTATCAGTTAATTTAGCAGGCAAATGACATGTGTCATGACATTGTTCAGCATTTTGGTCAACCTCTCCGACATTATTAAATTCAGGTTGCTCAGTATCCTGTTGTCCTATATCAAATACATTATTTTCAACAGTCAATTGTACCTCAGCCATTGGCTCTTCGTCATATACGGGTTTGATATCTGCATCATCAGCATGTGCATCATTCCCTGATCTGCTGCTTGTATCTTGCTCTCCTGATTCTGTCCCACTGCTTTTTGTGTCAACCAAACTAGCATCCAATGCATTACTCGTATCAACCTTTTCCTATGTTGTCTGCATCTGTCTTTCATTTACCCTGTTGTCATACTCTCATTTATGTTGTGCTCTTTCATGAATTAACTTCTTAACAAATTCCATGTGTTTGATCAGTGTATCAAGAAATTCTGGAATCTTGAGTTGAGTGTATTCTAGAAAGTACTTGCGTGTCATTATAACATATTCATCATCTAAATAAGTCCGTGACTTGATGAACTTCTAAAACTGTGTCTCGAGTACTTTAAAAGCATCCATGGATCTAATCTCTTGAAATTCTTCTTTGTCAAGTTGCTTTTCTAGTTGATCCACGTTTAGGAACATTGTTTCTGTAAAAGTCTCAACATCTTGACGAAAGAGTGTCGCGAATGTGCGTTTGAATCCATCCTCGATTCGAGTTCCTTTTAAGTCGTTGTTTAAAAGAAGCTTGAGGTGTGAATGAAGTTGTCGAAAAGATACCATGTAACTCTTTTTTGCTTTGTCTTGAATTTGTTGCATTTGTTGTTCTTCTGGATTATAACACGAAGATAAAGTATCTTTCGTTTCCATTATATCGAAAAGTGTGAAGTGAAAATAATTTGTAGGATCTTAAGTAGGTAAATTGATTGTTGTTGTGGATTGAATTCAATTAACGTTCACGGGATTTTACAAATCTATGATTTAAACCGAGAAAAGAATAATCTTTTACGGGATTTTACTAAATCAAGAAGAAACGGTGAAAGAATGATTAATTGTTGTTATTTGTTGTGAGTGAAATCGTTGCTTTTGTTGAAGTATTGGAACTTTTGTTAACGGTTTATTGAGCTAAGAGGACTAATGGTGAAATTTTTTTAAAACTAAAAGTTAAAGACATAAAAATTTGTAAGACAAAAACTATAAATGAAAAATGTGAGAGAAAGAAATGTTAAAGTGGAAATAGTTTTAAAAAGTAAGGGCTAATATTGAATTTTTTTTGAAAATATCTTAAATGGTAAAAAATAAACTAGTTTGAACCTTTGGTATTGAACCATTCAAAATACTCTATGAACCTTTTTTTTATTAACCTACCAAAATTGCTTGAACCTTTTTAATTGAACCCTTTCAATTAACAAACTTTTATACTTACGTATGCATGAAAACCATATATGGTCTTCTTCTCCAAAGGAAAGTAAACGTAGGGTTTAATATTTCGTTTTTGTTTCGGTATGGTTAAGCATAAACTAAGCACACTACGATGATCGTTGGAAGGTCGCGATGCTAATGGATGTTGTTAGAAGACCCGCGAACAACGAAACTCGAAACCGAAAAACCAAAACACGTCGAAACTGTGTCTTCTTCATTTGGCTATCGTAGAGGTTTGGCAGTGGTAGAGGTTTGGCTGTCGTAGAGGTTTGCTTACAGGTGGTGACGGTTTGATAAATTCTTGGCTTATCTAAACTAAACTCTGTCCAAACCAAAACTCCGTATCTGTTTGATTCTTCATAGAGGTTTGATACTTCATAGAGGTTTGATAATTCGTAGAGGTTTGATGTACGTACTGGTTTGATCATCTTCGTAGAGGTTTAACACTTCGTAGAGTTTTGATTCT
>BQNB010090056.1:0-27245 GCA_026074375.1 Tanacetum coccineum
ATGAACTTAATGATGGATCTATCAAAGCCATCTAATATTGATCGCAAGGTTACACTTTGGAAGTATTCACATATGGAGTGTGTTATACAGATGATAACCGAAATTAACTTACTTATGTGTACCTACTACCTACCAAGGAGAATTCCAGAAGAGTTATTAGGCGGCCATCCACAATGTCCTACACAATAATACCGTTTAATCCATTGCAAGAGGTCCAGATAGCAAAGTTGGTGTAAATGAGGACGCACATTAACTCTTGAAAGAATCAAACATTAAAAAACTATATAGCACTAGTTGGATACCCGCGCATAGCGGCGGCGATAAAAATTGCTAACCCAACTCGCTCCGCAATTCCCTATCAGCTTAGAGAATTCATTTGTTTGGGTTTCCGTAGCTTTTCCGCAACATCATATTAACATCATTTTTGCTTGTATAAAGACTCACACACTCTTTTACCCATCAAACATTGTCTTCAAAAGTATATATCTTTTACGAATCATGTTTGTATTCAACTTAAAGTTAAAGTTGTTAAAAAATTTAAAATAAAGCGAATGATCTGGATCGAAATAGATGGACTGCCACTCAATGCATGGACTACTAATGCATTTAAAAAGATAGCAGGCAATTGGGGAGAAACGGTTTTTGTAGATGAAGACGCTGATGAAAATATTGCAAATGGAAGGGTATGTATCAAAACAAAAATAAAAACTCACATCATGGATTCGTGTCTGGTTTCTATCAAGGGAGTCAGATACCAGGTTAGAGTTCGTGAGTTTGCAAATTGGGTACCTGATTTTGCTTCACTAGACAACATCTCACAACATGATTATGAATCAGAGGCGTCGGGAAATGATCAGGATATACATAGTATAAACGAGTCACAAGAAGAAGGGGAGATCAATGATAAGAAGGAGCAAATGGGTTACGAAATGAACGCTCCTGGTAAATCGGTGGACTCCTTTGAAGAAGGCGAGATCATTGGTGAATCGGATGATGGGTGTGTCAAGGATTGTATGGGAAAGAAATTGGACGATGATGTTGAAAAAGATATTGAAGATTGTTCTAACAATGTTACTGAGAAATGTGGGGTGGTAAATAATAATATGTCTAATAATGTGGAAGGTGAGATTCTTGAGGATCATTTTGATGGTGATCGTGGTAATGATACCATTGAAGATAATGCGGATGTTAACCCATCGACTAACGTCTCTTTGGAAGTTAATATCCCAGAAGTTGCAAATGGTTCTAGCATTGTGTCTCCATCTACGCCCCCGGGTAATGATCTAAATATTGCTAAAGAGTCTTGTTCTACGTGGCTTGATTATGTTGGTCCTCTAATTACTGACGAGCTAGATTCTGAAAAACGCTGGAGCTATAGAGATCCCAAAGGGAATATTCAAGGGTCGTTCTCTCTCGCGCAATTACATATGTGGAAAGATTATTTTCCAAGCGATTTACAGATTTGGAGTTATTATGGCAATGTAAAAGAAACTATTCTCCTACACAATGCATTAAAGAGACGAACAAAGAATGCCGGTTAGATCTCTTTGCATTTGTGGGTCGTTTTAACGGGTGTTCGGCTTCGTCCATGAGAGGTCTTTTTTTTAGGCGTCGCGTTGGGATCTCCCTTATGATTTCAGTAGTCGTCGATTTTTTTTGCGTGTTTGTTTTGTATCGTTAGAACTTATTCTGTTTCTTTTTTCTTTTGTCTGTTGGATCGATTTGTGTGTGTCTTTTTCTTGCTAGCTTCTTTCTAGCATTTTTTAATAAAATTTCTAATTGCCGTTAAAAAAAAAACTATGAACAAGTCTTTTTATTTAACATTTTTGTTTTGACAGGACGTGATTGGTGTTGCGGAGGTAAAACTTTGGCGTTTGGATTACCAATATTACGTCTATTGAAGAGCATGGAAAATTCAAAAGGCAGGTCGAAGAAAAAGGAGAAGCGGATGCAAAAGTTATTTCAAAAGGTGATGAAGTCAGGTAAGTAGCTGCAATTTGTATTCAACAAATTTCTCTAAAGTATGACATTTTGTTATAGGGTAAAGGCCATTTATTACCAATCTACTTTTTCATTTGTACCGTAATGACCAACTTACTTTTTTTCGTACTCATTACACCTACGTACATTCAAATTTTGTTCGATATCACCAACATGACTATAAAATGACTATATTACCTTTGTCTTCTTTAACATATTTACAATCATAATTTTTTTAAATCTTAATTTTTTTAAAAGTACTTTAACAAATTTAAATTTTTTTTGTTGCCATATATTTTGATATTGATTCCCAGATTTTGATGATTGTTTTTTACTGGTGTATCCGATTGCCTGTATGGCCACGTAAGCAAATGTATGATAATGAAACAAATTTTAAAAGTTGGATGAGTATTGTGGTACTTTTTTGGGTTCGTATCCGATAATGACACAAATGGAAAAGTACGTTGCTATTACATGCCATTAACCCTTGAATAAATACACAAGATCTCAGATTTCAACTTGCTAAGAAAATCTTTCGAGTTTATATAAGTTTGATATCAAACCCATCATCGATCTAAAAACAAAAATCTTGAAAAGAACCTACCCGATACCCTAGTAAGGATCTTAAATCCGAAAACAGTTGTGTTCTTTATGGATTTTTGTGCTATAGAAACAAGTGTTTGTGAGTACCTATCTACCTAGCATAATTGTTTTGTACCAAAGAGATGGTTGTTTGACTTGGTGAAATATATACCGTTAGGTAGATGAAAAGGTGACGTCTAGTGTGTTTGTGAGTGTGTATACTGTACGGTGAATGAGAAAAACCTCGAAATATTGTTAGCCACAACACGTTTATTTATAATTTATACTTAGAAAAAGGACATTTAAAATCATTCAGACAATTATAAAAAAACAAACAACGTTATTTCATTCAGATCCAAACTTGATGCGAGATTTGCCAACGGCGCACCACTTTAGTGGTCGTGCCATTTGGATCATATGTGAAATATTCACCAAGTCACAAGGAACAAAAATATAATTAACTCTTTTCTTTTCTATTTTTTCTAAATCAACCAACTTTTCATTCATTAAAGGGTAAAAGCTATAAATTACCAACGTACTTTTCAAAATTTTCCGAATTGAACCCTTTACTTTTGTATTAACACTGAAACCCACGTACTTTTTAAATTTCACGCGACTTGAACCAAACGTTTTGTACCGTTAGTTATTATGGTGGCAACGTTAGTCCCATTTAAGCTAAAGATCGCTTTGGGCATCGTTAGTCCCTTTAACATAATTTTTTCTTTACATGATTTTCTTTATATGATTTTTTACGTTTCGCTCGTTTTTTACGTTTTCGTCTGTTTTTTTTAAGATTTTATCTGGTTCTTTACGCTTTCATTTGTTTTTTTGCGTTTTCACCCTTTTATTACGTTTTCGCGCATTTTTACGTTTTCATCCGGTTTCTTACGCTTTCGTACGTTTTATTACGTTTTCGTCTGTTTTTACGTTTTCTTCCGATATTTTACGTTTTCGGTCCGTTTTTTTACGTTTTCGTCAGTTTTTTTATGTTTTTTTTACGATTTCAACCGTGTTCGTACGATTTCATCTGTATCTTACGTTTTTTTATGTTTTCGTCCTTGGAGTTTGGTCAAATTGCAGATTTAGTCTGTCAAATTTCAAAATTGAAAAAAACGTCCTTATTTTGAAGGTTTGGTTTCACATTTGGTATTTGGTCGACTTGAAATAACTAAAATACCCCTCTGCAATTTGGCCAAACCATAAGGACCATTTTTGCAATAATAAAAAATTTGAAAAAATTAAAAAAATATGTAAGAATTTTTTTTATTTTTTTTATTTCAGTTTCAGTTTACAATTAATAATAATAAAAAATTATTATTTATTTCAATTTCAGTTTACGAGCAAAAATCGAAAAAAAAAAATTAAATTTTTTTTTTTAATTTCGGTTTCAGTTTACGAGCAATAATAAAAAAATTAAAAATTTAAATTTTTTTATTTCGGTTTCAGTTTACTTTAAAAAAAAATTAATTCCTCGTAAACTGAAACCGAAATAAATTTTTTTTTTTTTTTTGTAATTATTGCTCTTAAACTTAAACCGAAATAAAAAAATTAATTTTTAATTTTTTTATTATTGCTCGTAAACTGAAACCGAAATAAAAAAATTAAAAAAAAAATCTTACAAGTTTTTTTTCAAATTTTTATTTTTTTTATTATTGCAAAAATGGTCCTTGTGGTTTGGCCAAATTGCAGAGGGGTATTTTAGTCATTTCAAGTCGACCAAGGAACAAAAGTGAAATCAAACCTTAAAAATAAGGACGTTTTTTGCAATTTTGAAATTTGACGGACCAAATCTGCAATTTGGCCAAACCACAAGGAGGCATTTTTGCAATTTACTCAAATACAAATTATATAAAAAACAACAAATAACAAAAAAAACAAATTACCCGGTTCTCATCTTTGGCTGCATACGAGTCCCACGTCCTTTACACGATTCAACATATAAAAAAAGGTTTGCGATTTTTGCACTGAAACTTAGTTTGTATTTCATATGTCCATAAAGTATCTTTGTGTTGCAACCTAATCATTATAGCTAACGATCGTTACTTTTGCCCGTTAAGTTCCATCATGTGTCATCCAACGTGAGGGCATATTCATCATTTAGTTGTTCACAAAACCTAATAAACCCCCTCATTTCATTTTTATCACAATAGTGCATTTCATTTTCTTCCTTAAAATTTCAAAATCACATTCAAAATTCACAAGATCTTTTTTTTTAAATTAATATATATAACATTTAGGAGTCTTCACTAATAACAATGTACACAATTCCTGAGCGATTAAAATAATAAAACTAAACTTTGCGAAAATAGTCTTTGTGGTTATTGTTGCTTCGCAAAGTTAGTTGTAAGGACTAACTTTGCAACGGAATAATAACCCAAGGATTATTTCCGTAAAATATTTCATCAACAATTTACGAAAATAGTCCTTGGGGTCAGTTCGTTTGAGAGTTAGTCCCTCACGCTCCGTGACAGAGCACGGGTTGAAAAACCCAGTTGAAAACAAATTACAGTCTGATTACATTTACATGACAGAAGGGGTGGGGGGTCATTATCACTCTATGATATCAACTAGCAACGTGTTTGAACAAGCTCAAAACACGGCTTCCAAACGACTAACTAGATAATACATAGACTGAAATTACCAAATAAATCGCGAGCCATAAATAAATAGTTGGTGTCAGAAATATGATTGCTTTTGCAGAAGTTTTAGCTACTACTTAATAAAATTGTTGGCATATTATGAATTATGCAGACTAAAGGTGATCTCTTTGCGTCTCCACCTGCTGCGGCTGCAAGTTCTCCAGCTGTAGACTTTTTTGCGGCTCCTGAACAAGTAGTGGCACCTGAGACGAAGCCCGCAGAATCTAACATCCACTTAGTTGATCCATTTGCTGCTGTTCCAATGAACAATTTTGATACTTCCGACTTCTTTGGTTCATTTACGTACTTCTCATACTGATTCAGCATCATCCACAGAGCCAACTACCCAGAATTCCAGGGATAGCGGCAACAGCTCAAACAATCAAAATCATAAAACTTCTGTTGCATCATCGAAAAAGGATGGGTTCCAAGTAAAATCTAGAGTTTGGGCTGATTCCTTGAGCCGTGGACTAATTGATCTCAATATATCCGGACGTAAGCTTTTCTTTCTTAGTCGCTGATTTATGTATTTATGACCACAGCTAGTTTAATAATTGTCTAAATCTTACTTTAAAACGATAAGTAAATGGTTTGACATGTTATTATAACTATATGTTTGTGGTGGCAGCCAAGAAGGTGGATCTGACGGATGTGGGGATTGTTGGCGGTCTGTCAGCTGGAACCGAAGAAAAGGACAAAGGACTACTAAATTCACTGTATATGGGTAGAGCGATGGGTACAGGATCTGGGCTCGGCAAATCCATTGGTTATTCAACTTCAGCAACCGCAGACATGGATGATTTTTTCTCTAGCCTTAGCTTCCAAAAGTAAAGTTTTCATCGGTTCACAGAAGTTTATGCAATTACTTTAAATATATTTGATTACGAGTGCGAGAGATGATTTGGTGTGAGTGTTATAATGTCTACTAAGCCTAGTAGCTATGCATGAGACTTTTTTGAGGCGTTTTACTAGCAATTCATCACCTATGTAGTTGCTATTATTCGAAGAAATTATACCCTGTGTACTTTCAATATATTCCGTTAATTTCTGTATTGATTTACACTAAACTTCTTATAACGATGAGGTTTGTTTCTATATAATACACGATTGATCAAATAAATCAAATCTCGTATCCTGGGGATATAATCGAGGTGGCAAAACTGATGGGTCAGGCGAGTTGGACCATCCCGTCATCTTTCTTTTTTTCTTTCAACATTAAACTGAAATTGCATCTCCAAAAGATCCATAGAGTTAGTTGTATATGCACATTCCTCATCTGACACTTCTTTTTTTCTTTAAAACCATGACGTGTGGGCACGACATAACTTTTTCACGATAGCTAATCCGTCCCGCCTTGTCTTAAAGATGACTTATGGTGAAAGCAGTTAGACTCATAGATGTAAGAAAAAGTTCAGCTTTGATGATGCAATACATGTTCATTTATTGAAAGCAATCAAATAGATGTAACAAAATACAAAAACCAGTCACTGAAATACAAATCTGGAACAAAAACATTGAAAAGCAACGATACACGAATCTGAATTCTAATACCTAATAACAAGATAGTAAATGCTGGCAACTTCTTTTCAAATTTGTTTTTTTCAACGGGGACGAATTTGTGCCAATGCCATGGATTGAAAACAGCTTATTGGGATGCATAAAAATATTCGGGTCACATCATTTTACATGGATTGAAGCACAGCTGGTTTTATGTAGAACGATCCACTTTTGAGATTGAATATGAAGAACTTATACCAATGCCTACCGTTTCTTATTAGCATATCCCCGTCTTTTATTCCAAACCCTAAAAACGTCTATGCGGCCAACAGAACAATTGTATTTTCAAGCCGAGCAGTATGGTAACCCATTCTTTGCTTCAATACCCAAATTTCCATGGTCCTAACACACACAAATCCAACTTCACCATTTAGATCAACCAAGTGATCGTCAATACAGCTATTGTGACCTCTCCATATATCGCACATTCTTTTGGGTGGATCAATCAGCCCAAATTCTTCTTTTTCTACATCAAACCGTATTACAGGTCTTCCACCATCTTCGGTCATGATGTCAATATGACTAACCAACCAATGCAAACAACCATTAGCAAATACGGCTCCATCCGTTATATGATAAGGCGGGACTTGGGGTATTTCCCGCCATGAGTTTGTGCCAATTTCATGCACCAGTGTGCATAGATTTTTCCTTACTGCGCCATGATCTTTAAGCAAAACACACACTATCTTCAAAGTGTTGGTGGAAGCATCAAAACCAAGCCCACATGACTCTCGGAACATGGACAAATCAAAACGCATAGGAAGAGGTGGAACCTTGTAACATTCTTTCTTTAGAGGATGGACCACAACCAACGAGGTTACCGCATAACCATCGTCTTGTGACAAAAACATCAGCCCATTACATGAACCTCGGACGTGAATTCGCACTTCTAAAGATTTCTTCAGAGGTTTCTTGCGCAAAAACTCCAAAAACGGCTCCAAGACATAAGTA
Organism: Tanacetum coccineum; assembly: GCA_026074375.1. Classification (NCBI taxonomy): domain Eukaryota; kingdom Viridiplantae; phylum Streptophyta; class Magnoliopsida; order Asterales; family Asteraceae; genus Tanacetum; species Tanacetum coccineum. Next base: position 7,710 of record BQNB010090056.1, read on the forward strand.
ACAGGAGTTCCAGTTTCAGTTTGTTTGGATTCAATAACATGGAAACATAAGCTGCGGAATTTTCCATCTTGAGAAAGGCGAGTATGGTATAAGATAGGTGTAGGTTCTTCTATGACTTGTTTATCGTGAACAGTCGTAAGGTAACGATCATCAATGTACTCGCACCATACCTTTTGATACGCACCTGAACGAGCCAAACATTTACTGGTACTCTTGAAAAAGATGTCGAGCATGTTGCTTGAATGTAATCGATCCATGATCGACCTTTAGATTAAAAATATTATATTATGATTGTGGTGGTTTTATTTATAGTCCAAGAAAACCTAAATTATACTAAAATTGGAGTAATCCGACGTCGTTTTGGCCCATGACTACTTTTCTTGGCCCATGACTACTTTTCAAGTCCTACTACTATTTTTAGTTTCATGAACAAAAGGCAAAAAAGGTACTTAACTAATCCGCTTAAATAATTTTATGCAATTCACACCAAACTATATTTATTTATAACATTTTTTTAGAGTAAATTGCATAAATCGTCCTTAAAGTTTTGCCAAATTGCATGTTTCGTCCCAAACGTTACGACAGCCAAGGATCGTCCTGTGGGTAACCTTGTGCCATAGATATCGTCCCTGTGGGAACCGTGCAGAGGACATACTTGCACCAAAGATTTCCCACAGGGATGATCCTTGCACTTTTATAACGTTTGAAACGAAACATGCAATTTGGCCAAACTTTAAGGACGATTTATGCAATTTACTCATTTTTTTAATAAAATTTGGATATATGGTGTTTACAACAGATACGGCATCAAGTAAGATACTGTTAACAGGAAAAGATGGGATGATTAGCTTCAACCTGTTCTACACGGGTCAGAAGGTTCCTTATTTCAGAAGTTACTGACGAGTTCAGCACTAACCAAAGGTATTGTATTGTTTTTGTTATTACGGTGAAAATATGGTTTGCTAGGAACGACTGTCATGTGTTTGTGTATACGGAGAAAATGAATGATTCCTTCTGTGGCCAGGTACCGGCAATTTGGATCGTGTTACGTGTCGTAGGTAAAAATATAAAAAACCAGTGTTTTTCAAATTTTCTTTTCGACCTTTACAATAGAGTTAATTACATAAATCGTCCTTGTGGTTTGTCGGGTCCTACATTTTTGGTCCCTGTTCTTTTTTTCACCGATTTTGGTCCTTGTGGTTTTGATTTATTATGGGTTTAGTCCCTTGACCAACATTTCGTTAGTTTGACTAACTTGATGGGTATTTTTGTTTTTTCATATAAAGTTGTAAAAATCGTCCCTGTGGTTTTCATATATTATTTTTCGAATTTTTTTTTTCAAAACTTCTTTTTTTCAAAATTTTTATTTTTCAAAAAATTTATATGCATATTTATACATACATTTTCTCGATTTTTTTTTTCAATAATCATTTTTTTTTAATTTTTAGAATTATATTTTTAGAATTTTTAGAAACCAGGGTTGCTGTGCTATGATTGAAGTGTTGGTCTCTGTTGTTTTGATTTATTATGGTTTAGTCCTTTGACCCACATTCCGTTTAGTTGACCGTTAACTTGAAGGGTATATCTCGTTTTTCATATAAATTGCAAAAATCGGCCACTGTAGGTTTTCATATATTTTTTTCCGAAATAATTTTTTTCGAATTTTTTTTTCGAAACTTCTTTTTTTCAAAATTTTTATTTTTCAAAAATTTTATATGCATATATATACATACATTTTCTCGAATTTGTTTTCAGAAATATTTTTTTTTTAATTTTAGAATTATATGTTTTAGAATTTTTTAGAAACCAGGTTGCTGTGCTATGAAGAAGTGTTTTCCGGACCAAACGAGCACTTACTACGGAATGGTGTTCACTTATGGTGTAAGTAAGTAGCGGAGACGCATAGTATGCATGTAAGCTTTTTTAACCGAACCAAGGTTACAAATTTTTTAGAAATTCGTACTTTTTAAAAATTATGATTTAAAAAAATTACTTTTTTAAAAAATAATTTTTTGTTTAAGTACTTGTTAAAGTACTTTAAAAAAAATTATGATTGTAAATATGTTAAAGAAGACAAGAGTAATATAGTCATTTTATGGTTATATTGGTGATATCGAAAAATTTTTGAATGTACGTGAGTGTAATGAGTACGAAAAAAAGTAAGTTAGTCATTACAGTACAAATGAGAAAATAGGTTGGTAATAAAAGTAAGTTGTTAAGGAAGTTTGTAGTCTTATTTTTCGATGGTGGGATGTCCCTGTGGGTGTGTTCGATTCGTATGATGGATGACTTTGCTGGATAGTAAGTCTTCGTATGCCCCATAAAAGCAAATTGCTCATTGAAGGTGTTTTTTACGTCTTGTGGTGGTTTTTTTGGAATTTCCGTAACAAGATCATTTTCGAGGCCAAGGCTCCCCTTAAGGCGTCTCTATTTGAAAACATTGTTTGTAAGTCGTATGTTTGGTGTAGGCATAGATGTAAAGTGTAGTTCTCATGGAACGATTGGCTTAAAAACCCGAATCTCATTATCTTGTAATCTAGCTCATTGCTAGTTTTTATTAATAATATCGGTTGTTAAAAAAAAATGGCCTTTACCCTTTGTTATAAACAAGCAAGATTACTCGCGCGTTGCTGCGGGCGTTAATTTTTCGCGCGTTGTTGTGAGACGTTAATTTTTTATTTCTATTTTTTTTATTTTTTTATTTTTTTTTTTCGCGCGTTTTTTTTATGTTTAATAGTGTAAGTTTAATTTTTCTTGCACGTTACTGCGAGGCGTTAATTTTTCATGCGTTGTTGCGTGTCATTAATTCTTTTTTTTCCTTTAATTTTGTGCGAGTTTATTTTGTCGGTCTTATATCGTGTTTAGTATTTTTTTTATGGTCTTACGCGTTGTTGCGTCGCGTTAAAATTTTATTTTTTTTATTTTTTATTTTTTTTGCGAATTTTTTTTTTTTTGGTCTCATGGTGTAAAATGACATTGTTTAAGTCAGTTCGGAAATGTTACCGCGGGTATTTTTTATCTGAATGCGTCGGTACTTTTATAACATTTTTTCCTCCTTATTTTGTGCCAACAATTTAAAAAAAAAAAAAAAAGTGCGGGTTTACTTTTTCAGTATCGTGCTTTTAGTGTTTTTTTTATGGTCTTACGCGTTGTTGCGTTGCGTTAAAAATGTTTTTTTTTTGCGTAATTTTTTTTTTGTCTCATGGTGTAAATGGCCATTGTTTAAGTCAATTTCGGAAATGTTACTGCGGGTATTATTTTATCTGGAATGCGTCGGTACTTTTATAAGATTTTTTTCCTAACTATTTTGTGCCGACTATTTAAAAAAAAAAAAAATACCAATGGGCCGGGCCAAATTTTTTGGCCCAGCACTGTAGCAACTGTATATATATATATATAAAAAAATATATATATATATATATATATATATATATATATATATATATATATATATATATATATATATATATATATATATATTTCGGAAATGTTACCGCAGGTATTTTTTTATCTGAATGCGTCGTTACTTTTATTTTTTTCCTTTAATTTTGTGCGAGTTTATTTTGTCGGTCTCATATTTAATAGTGCGGGTTTACTTTTTCAGTATCGTGTTTAGTAGTTTTTTTATGGTCTTACGCGTTGTTGCGTTGCGTTAAAATTTTATTTTTTTTTATTTTTTTTGCGAAATTTTTTTTGGTCTCATGGTGTAAAATGACACTGTTTAAGTCAATTCGAAAATGTTACCGCGGGTATTTTTTTATCTGAATGCGTCGGTACTTTTATAACATTTTTTTCCTCTCTATTTTGTGCCGACAATTGGGCCGGGCCAAATTTTTTGGCCTAGCACTGTAGCAGTGCTACAGTGCTTAAAATGAACAGTGCACATTTGGCCAAAACTGTGTATTTTTTTATCTGAATGCGTCGTTACTTTTATTTTTTTCCTTTAATTTTGTGCGAGTTTATTTTGTCGGTCTCATATTTAATAGTGCGGGTTTACTTTTTCAGTATCGTGTTTAGTAGTTTTTTTTATGGTCTTACGCGTTGTTGCGTTGCGTTAAAATTTTATTTTTTTTATTTTTTATGGCGGATATTTTTTTTGGTCTTCATGGTGTAAAATGACATGTTTATGTCAATTCGGAAATGTTACGCGGGTATTTTTTTTTATCTGAAATGCGTCGGGCTACTTTTTTATAACATTTTTTTCCTCCCTATTTTGTGCCGACAAAATTTGTGCATATAAATTAAAAAAAAAAAAAAAAAAAAAAAAAAAAAAACACACACAACAATTGGGCTGGCCCAAAATGGGGCAGCCCGTTACTGTAGCAACCCAAAATCAAAACGGCGTCGTATCCTTCAACAAATGTATATATTTATAATTATAATATAATCATTGTTACATGTTTCTACAATTTATTCCTACTTATACCCCACGCAGTAATGAGTATCTTTTATCTATTACAGCATATAACTAATTCAAGATAATTCTTTTGCCAAAAAAGTGCCACTTTTTGATATTTTTTTAGTTGAGTTTTTTTTTATTAAGTTTGTGTTTTAACTGGATACGGTGGGTTTTGAAAAGTGAAAAATGACTTAAGTCACTAGTGATGAGTGTTTTGATGCGTCAATTGAAAAATGAAATGCCCAGGTGACGTTTTAATTTGAGCCACCACACCTAGTGCTCTTAACAGAATTTAATTTCTATGAGACCAAAGGTGTTACATGTTTCAAAAGCAATACGAGCATTCATGTAACTTGCTAAAAATCTTAAGTTAGTTGTTTGTATAAGCTTTTGTTTCGTGTTTTTACATTCTTAGGTTATGTTTGGCGAAACGTAAAAGTAGTAGAAATAGTAAGCAGTAGCAGAAGAAGCAAGCAGTAAACACTAGCAATAAGCAGTTAGCAGTAACTGTTTGTTACATAAAAGTTTTATGTTACGTAGTTGTAGTTGTAATTATAAAATATAGAATAACGTAAAAAGACGTATACATATTAACATAAAAATTCTTTATAAAAATAAAAGAGACATATATGTATTTTACCGGAGTAACCCTTTACAAAAAAAGGGGAGGCATAAATATAATTTGAAAGCCAAAACGCTAGCGACGAGTTTTAAACACTTCTTGATGAAGCGTTTTGAATAATAACGGTTACACACGATTCAACCGCTAGTTGCTCGTTGCCAAACAAACATTATACTATTTAAACTGCTAGTCGCTAATTACTACAAAACGCTCTAAAAACTAATTGGGTCGGCCCAAATTTTTGGGCCTGTTTAAGTCAATTCGGAAAATGTTACCGCAGATATTTTTTTATCGGAACTGCATTGTAGTGTAATATTTTTTTCCTTTTATTTTGTGCCAACAATTTTAAAAAAAAAAAAAAAAACTAATTGGGCGGCCAATTTTTTGGTGCTTTTGTTTTGGGAGAGGGAATTACCATATATATCCTATTTTGCCAAAGGATAATTACATATATATCAAATAAACTCGAAAATTACATATCTGTCCATTTTTGCTTGTAAAAAATTACATATATATCCCTCTTTTTAAAAAAGTTCGTGAAAAATTCTAACAAAATTTCACAAGATCGTGCATGTTAGTGCATAAAAATGTTGTGAACGAAGTTTTTTTAAAAGTGGATAGTTTTGCCGAAACAAATTATTAAATAATGTTTGTGCATTAAATCACTTTTTTGTGCATAAAAATTCGTTTTCGTACCAAACTTTTTTTTATTTTTTTCATCGAAATATTATTGCGCATCATAGTATATAACAAGTATAAAATTTTTGTAAAGGAAGTTTTTCTAATTTTGAGTTTTTATATTTTTTTAATGCACGCAAAACGAAATTTTGATGCACAAAAATTTATTAATGCCTAAAATTTTCAACTTGTTATAGTATAATGTGCAATAAAAATTTGATGTAAAAAATCAAAAGAAGTCGGGTACAAAAACGATTTTTTGATGCAAAAAAAAGATTTAATGCACAAACTTTTTTTTTCATAATATGTTTCGACAAAACTAGCCACTTTTAAGAAAACTTTTTTCACAATTTTTTTATGCACCAACATACACGATATTGTAAACTTTTTTTAGAAATTCTCGAGAATTTTTGAAAAAAGAGAAATATATACGTAATTTTGAAACAAAATGAGAGATATATATGTAAATATTAAGTTAGTTTGGATATATATGTAATTTCTCTGCAAATTAGGGATATATATGTAATTCCCCTTTTTTTGGCCCGCATCTGTAGCTACTATGCTACAGTGTTAAAATGAATAGTGAAAGTGGGTCCAAAACGGCCGTCGTTTTAAATTAAAAGTTGAGGGTCGTTTAGTAATTTTTTTTGAAAGTGGGTCCAAAGCCGTCCAAAACGCCGTCGTTTTATTTTTTTAAATTATGTAAAAAAGTCGTAAACAAATAAAAGTTGAGGATCCGTTTTGTAATTTTTTTTTTTTACCTTAGGCTGGTTTTTGGCTAAATTTTTGAGCGGTACTGTAGCAACTTTTGGGTTTTTTTAGAAGCACTGTAGCTGCTACAGTGCCACCGACCATTTGTGAATTGTATATAAAAGTAATGTGGCATGGCTTTGCTTATCTTTGGACTTATGACTAATAAGTAAAATAAAGGACTAAAATGTAATACTTTTATTACTATGAGGAGTCCTTAAAAAGTAAGCATCCAATCATTAATGCAAAATGTCCCAGCTCTACCCGTTTGTCACTCGTTCTATACCTGCTTAAAACAGAACTATATCTACTTCGTGTGTTTTACAAGTAACAATTTACATTTCATTTCATATTCGTGTCTTACTAGTTTTTCCCATGAAAATAGTCACTTTTCCCTGTTATTGGCCTGGTGGGCTGTCCTGGTGCAGTGGGCCTGTTACCTAATGTTATGTTTAGTGTTAACGAGTTGGAATTTAACCCGCGCGTTGCCGCGGGAGTTAAGTTTTTTGCATTGTTGTTGTGCAAGTTTCGGTTTGGTAAATATCAATATTGGTCTCATTTTATTCGTGGTTCAGAAGCATTTCCGTGGGTATATTTTTTATTTAAAAAAATTATGTAAAAAAGTTGCGAATAAAAGAAACTTGAGTAGCCTTTTTTTATTTTATTTTTTAAAAATTTATGTAAAAAAGTCGTAAACAATTAAAAGTTGAGGGTCCGTTTTGTAATATTTTTTTTTAGTTTTGGCCCAATTTTGGGCTAGTTTTTGGGCCGGTACAGTATATTTTTTATTTAAAAAATTTATGTAAAAAAGTTGCAAATAAAAGAAACTTGAGGGACCTTTTTTATTTTATTTTTTTAAAATTTATGTAAAAAAGTCGTAAACAGTTAAAAGTTGAGGGTCCGTTTTATAAATTTTTTTTTTTTTAGTTTGGGCCAAATTTTGGGCTAGTTTTATTTTTTAAAAATTTATGTAAAAAAGTCGTAAACAGTTAAAAGTTGAGGGTCCGTTTTGTAATTTTTTTTTTAGTTTGGGCCAAATTTTGGGCTAGTTTTTGGGCCGGTACAGTATATTTTTTATTTAAAAAATTTATGTAAAAAAGTTGCGAATAAAAGAAACTTGAGGAGCCTTTTTTATTTTATTTTTTAAAAATTTATGTAAAAAAGTCGTAAACAGTTAAAAGTTGAGGGTCCGTTTTGTAATTTTTTTTTTTTAGTTTTGGCCCAATTTTGGGCTAGTTTTTGGGCCGGTACAGTATATTTTTTATTTAAAAAATTTATGTAAAAAAGTTGCGAATAAAAGAAACTTGAGGGGCCTTTTTTATTTTATTTTTTAAAAATTTATGTAAAAAAGTCGTAAACAGTTAAAAGTTGAGGGTCCGTTTTGTAATTTTTTTTTTTTAGTTTGGGCCAAAATTTGGGCTTTTTTTTGGCCCGGTACTGTAGCACTGTAGCAAGCACTGTAGCTGCTACAGTGCCACCGACCATTTGAGAATTGTATTATAGAGTAATTTACTAATTGTATCATGACTTGTTTTCCCAAGTTTATTTGACACTTGTGCATAGGTACCAACATCGATACTTATTATATTACGTAACAGTTCGATAAATATATCCCCCAAAGATTGTTTGATACCTATTTTATCTTCATCATTGTCCTTATCCAATTAATCATCGACAGAAAATATATCATAAGAAAATAGATCTTTATCAATACTCAAGATGTTGAATTTTTCTTTTTTAGAAAATCGTTTCTTTAAAGCTTTTCGTTTGGATATAACATTGAATTTTCCATCGTCATATTCGGACAATGATGTTTTATTTTCCTAATTAACATTATCAAAAAGCTGAGAATTTAATGTGGGTTTGGATGAGAAATCTGATTCTAATTTTAATGCATCATTATAAACTATAGCTGGGAATTTTGTTTCAAAAAATCTAAGGCAGTTAATGTCTACAATATCAAGACACCAGCTGATCTTACAATACTTAGCAGTTTCCTAGTTATACACTTGATTGTTTCTAAGAGCTTTCTCAGTTTCATACTGAACATATTCTTCCATAATAATATCTGGGTTGTCCATTTCTTGTAATAAATTGGCTAGGAACGCAGATAAAGAGGTTAAACAGATAGATAAAAAATACAGAGAATAAATGATAAAACTGCTGCTGTATCAGATGATCGATACGTCGTATTCAGTAGACTGAATACGACGTATTGATGTTTGACGTCGAATACGCTGTATTGATTTTGAAAAGTGGATACGCCGTATTTAAAGGGATGAATACGTCGTATCAGGTATTCAAACAGAAAGTAATCAGCAGGTATCAAAGATGCAGAAAAACAAATAAAAACACTAAAACACTATACAACTAAAATACAGAATAACAAACTAATAAAAAGTTAAACTGAAAATACAAAATCTAATCTAAAATACCAAAAAACAAGTATTAAACAAATTTCACTCCCCGGCAGCGACGTTAAAAACTTGATGTGTCGTTTAGTATAGGTAATTACATTATCAAGTTTTACTATTTATATTTTGCCGACTTTACCTATTAACTAACACTAATAGGCAGTGTACCCGATCGATTGTAAGTTCGTTGGTAAGTAGGGTGTCGATCACTAAGAGTGAGCGTTAATAGTTAATTTACCGATATTCTAACTATCTAAGTTAATCCTAATTAAACCTAAACAAACGCAAGAGGGGGTTCTGGTACGAGTTTTGGTTTAATAAAGTAATAAAACGATAAATGAGACAAATAACACATGCAAGCAGATAAACAAACGATAAAGAAGAGGTCAAACACTTATGTAAGAAAAATGTATTAACCAGGTTTAATTAAATAAAACGTATGAATTATCTATGTGTGCAATGGTTGTACTACTTTCGTTGGTGGTATATCATTCCAAAGCTATGTTGTACTTCTCCATAAACTCTAGGTTTATATTACGGTTTAATCCTGGTTTCGTCACAATATCAAACCACAAGAATTGGATGAATTAGGGTTTAGAGAATCGTAGCTGTGATACCATGTAAATTCGAGTAAATTCCATGAAATCATAATGAGGGTTTTGGTACAATACAAATTCATGAATAATGAACCAGTGAGCTCAATGCAAACTAAGCTACACTGTATACAGTCAGAGCCGTCTCAAAATTTTTGAAATTTTTAAAAGCTCTGAGCGAAATTAAATAATAAGACTTTTCGAGAAGAATTTTTATATGTAAAATGGCATTTTTTATAAGATATAATGCAAATTAGTAACATTTAACATAATGTTAAGGTGACAAATTTTATGGCCTTGAAATTTTGAGTCCCTGTGCGGTTGCCCACCCCGCACACCCTCAAAGACGGCCCTGTATACAGTTCCCTGTTGGATTATGGCAGTCGAAGAACACAAATACGTTACGAATATGTGAGCCTATTGGGGGCACACACGTTAATACACGGAGAATGTATTTATACTTCACATTATAAAACCGAGGGACTAAATTGGACAAAACCCGGACCCGAAGGGTACCACATACTGGCCGGATATCCTAAGGGTGTAGGGAGGGTTTTCGAGTCCAATTAGGAAACAAGGAGGGTATTGTTTTTAGATAATGATATGTGTTTCCTAGTTTATCATGAATTAGGATTCATGGGCTATATATATACATGATATCTAATTCATAATGTACGACACACATAACAACTAAAAATATCCTAAAACATATTCGGGGATTTCTCCTTGGTTTTCTTTTCAACTCGATTGCATTAACAAAACCTTTTATAAAGTTTGGTTGGTTTCGGTTATATTAAGATACACCAAAACAATTCAAATTTAAGGTGTTATTAATTCCAATTGTTGCTTCCTGTTTTGAAACTACAAATAGTAACACGTGGTGTTTGTTGTCCTTTTGGTTCGAAGGAAGAAAAACCCAACTGGTGGTTTTCGGTTTTGCTTAAATTCGGTCCAAGGGTATTCGGTGATAATTAGAGTTTTAAACTCTAATTCGGTTCGTGTTATTCGGTTATTAATTCAAGGGTTTTGCATAGTAATCGGGTTATTTTACAAGGGTTGTTAATTTGTGAAGTTAAGCCTAGCAAGCTTAATACGTTCGGTTGACGTGATTGTGTGAGCAACCGTAGAGGCAATTATTTTAGTTGCTTGTTTCGTTTTCTTGATCAAATCGACAAAAGGTACACGTTTCTATTTACCTTTTAATTGTGTTAACCATATGCTATTACTAGGTCCTATCCGCTGCGTACTCGTGGCTAAACTAGTTACCTAGGTATTTTAAAATTCCCAACATGGCATCATCAAAACGACCACCTCGTTTAGTTTTATGGGTTACACTTTATGTTTTAATTATATGCCTTGTCTATATGCCTATTAATTGAAACATATTAGATGATCTGCTGCGTTTAGGATTTTATTTATGTTTTGCTAGAAAATATGACAATGATATAGATTCCTTGCCATAGTTAAAATAAAATCAGATAGATCTAGATCTTGAAAACTGTTAATTGTTAATATAGGATTAAAAAGGGAATGAAATTAAACTATTATATTGTCATGCTCCCTTTTATTAATTTGCCTATTCCGGCTATATACTCAACTCATCACCATTTTGATGAATGGGCGATTCATAAGGCACTTTAGCAGAAAACCTAGTGAGGGTCTTATGGTTCTCCATTAGGGAAGACAGACGCGAAGACTCGGATTTACGATGATTACTTGTTGCTTAATATCATCTTTTTGATTATGAATCTTTGTATGCAGGAATTATTTAATGACTAACATGTTTACACGCCTAATTAAATATCCATAGACTAAAAGATGGATGTTAGGGTAGTCTAATATATTACAACGCCGTAATGTAATGCTCCAAAGTGACCAACCATTTGTTTCGTGGAAAACTGTTTTTGTAAAAATTAATAAGACTAAACTATTGAAACTTGTTTTTTCATGAATTAAAAACTGGACGCTATGGACTCATGGAAAGTACGGCTCATCCACTAGAACAGACTATAAGAGAAGTTTAAGGCGGGTTGTTTTACGTAATTCCCTAAAGAAATTAGGTTTTTAATATGCTTCGCGCTGACCTATTTCTCACTGCTTCATGCGAGTACGATTGGAGTTACCAGTAAAACCATGGAATGACCACTACTACAGTGCATTTTAAAAGTTTTTAAATAAGTGTTACAAATTGTTATACATGCGTCTTTTGTACCATGTTTTGACACATTTATGTGAATTACCCCTAGAAAGGTTAAGGTCTAATGCCACCCAATATCGTAGAACACTACGTGCCATTGGTTTGAGTCTCTTCTCTTGGTCAGAGAACCCTGGACCCACTTCCAACCCATGGTGAAATTTCGTCTACTTGACAGGACCTTGAGACGATTTTCACACGTTCTCGTTTGGAATCGACACTTAATTCGAGTCATCTGGTCAGACCCTGGACCAGGCATAAGATGATACTAAACATGCTCTTAACATTGATTACATACAAGCCTGACTAAATGTTTTGACAAGTATCCATAAATCTAAGAGTTGCATAAATTGCAATTAACGCTCCGAAGAACGCTTACTCTCTTGCCCCACTTGTTTACATCCTGGTCAGACCAATTGGTAATAAGTGTGGACTGCAAGTTTGATCTTAGTCTTAATTAGTAAATTAAATTGGGTAGTTAATTTCTATTAAGAATTTAATTATCGAAATAACTAATTGTTTTGAACTTTATTGTAATGACTAGATACCTCATCGGAAACAAATCCGGTATTCAGAGTTTTCTTCTTCGAGAAACAAAAACTCACGACCCAACTTCATGATTGGTACAAGGACCAACTACGTTTGGTACTTTCAACTGAAGACAAGGAAAACTACCTTGAGTAATGCCTATTCCTGCTGCACCAGTTGCACAACCTGGAGAGCAAATCCCTCCTCAGGACCTTGCAGCTCACGCTGCATGGGTTAAAGGGCAAAGGGAAGTTGCTGTACTCATGTTGTTGACCATGGACTAATATACCAATCGAAATCTAGCTCAATCTTGGTGCATATGACATGCTCCAGGAACTAAAAGCTATTGTTTATCCAAAATCAAGCTGAACTAGGAACTTCTGCAGATGTGAAGGAATATTCACCATTGCAAGCAGGAGGAAGGTCAATCTGTTACTCCCACGTTCTTAAAAGGAAGGCTACATTGACAACTTGAGCGACTCGGTCAACCAGTTGGTCAAAAATTCTGCATGAGTCTTATCTTAGTCTCTCTAAATAAGGATTTTACCAGCTTCGTGCAGAATTTCAATATGCACGGCATGGGGAAGACCGTGAAATGAACTACATGCCATGCTTAAGCTGCATGAATAATCAACCCCAATGGCTGCCAAAGAAAGATGCTAATCCTGCACTTCATGCAATACGAGCAGGAAGGGTTCAGAAAAACCAAAAGAATAAACCGCACAAAGCTGGTAGAGGGGGTAAAGGTAAAGGAAAAACAAGATGGGCTATGCTCATAAACAATGTTCCATTTGCTCCTAAACCCTAAGACTCTTCCACCACCTAAAAGGATAACCCAGCAAAGGAGAGCCATTGTGTCACCAAAGTGTGAAGTTGGGCACTGGAAAGGAACTGTCCCGTGTATCTCAACCGAGTGATGAAAAAGAAGAACTAACCTCAGGGAGGCTCTAAGCACTTCAGGTATTTACACCATAGAAACTCTACTCATTCCCTAGTAAATCTTGAATTATGACACTGGTTTGTGGTACTCATATTTGTATTACTACACAGGTCCGGGGTAGTAGGAAGCTGAAACCAGGCCCTTTAAGTCTGTAAGCGTGGGCGAATGGTCATCATCGTTCAGCCATGAAGCAATTGGAACTTATCATTTGAGCTCCCTGATTGATAAGTTTTATTGCGTTGAAACAATATGTCATATGCTCCTCTATCAAGCTAGAGGTGAATTCAGTCTCAGCGTTTGTTTGACGATGGATTTGTTTAATCGTTTTGATGATAAACAAGTTATTTCAGTTTCAAAGGATAATCTAGTTTATTTTAATGGCTTTGATGTTGGTATGTTGGGGAGAACCAACTTGGAATGGCATTATTTGAAATTGATTATGTCTTTGTTCTAATAACAAACGTAGTTTCTATGTATGCAATCACTAATAAAAGAGCCAAAATTAAATTTAGACTCTTCTCACGTTGTGTCACTGTCGTCTTGGACACAGTAGCAAGAAACGCATTGAAAAAGTGCAACATGAATGGACTTCTCAATTCAATTGACATTGAGTCATTATGAAATGTGTTTCCATGCTTGTCTGGTAAGAAGGCTATAAAACCCTATACACAATCAAGGTGGAAGGCCAAAGATCTACTTGGACTATACACACTGATGTATTGGGCCCAATTAGAATATGTCGAGACAAGGATCTAGCTACTGTCGTCACTTTCACTTGACGATTTCAGTCGTTATGGTTATGTTTACTTGCTAAAACATAAACATGAAGTGTTTGAAACCTTTAAGGTATTTCAAAGAGAAGTAGAAAACCAACTCGGGAAGACCATTAAGTCACTACGTTCTGATCGTGGAGGTCATATAATGAGATCAAGAATTTTGGAATCCTCTAAAGGCAGCATGGGATCCATTGCCCATCGCACTCCTCCCTACACGCCGCAAAACAATGGAGTGTCAGAGAGGAGAAATCGAACACTGCTAGACATGGTTCGATCAATGATGAGTCAAACTACTCTACCAAAGTCCTTTTGGGATTATGCCCTTGAGACTGCTGCTCGCATTCTCAACATGGTTCCATCTAAGAAGGTTGATAAGACACCATACGAGATATGGCATTGCAAGCATCCCCTAAGCAGTCCTTACTTAATAGTCTGGGTTGTGAGGCATTTGTTAAGCAAGATACACTTACCAAAACCTGACAAGCTTGATCCCAGAATTTTTAAGAGTACTTCATAGATACCCAAAGGAAACAAAGGGATATACCTTTCTACAGCCCGATCTGAAATAAAGTGTTTGTTGCTCGGAATGCAGAGTTCTTAGAGTCTAAACTCTTGGATCTGAAAGCAATTGGGAATGTGAAGATCTAGAAGTAATTCAAGAAGAAGATAACAAATCCTTTCAGTAGACACAAGCTTAAATCAAAAACATTGGAAAAAAAAAAGAGGATGTTTCAAGAAATTGATGAACCTCAAGTGGATATCAATCCCATTCGTAGAGTCCTCAAGGGACACAGCCGTCCCCACAGATCGATTGTGTTTGTACATCGTATACTGAGAACAGGAGTTAGGGATCTCTGGTGGAACCCTCTAACTGATATAGGCTGCATAGCTGGATCGTGAAATCAAGAAATGGCTTGATGCGATGAATGTGAGAAAATGCAATCATGAAAGACAATGATGTATTGGTCTTAGTTGAGCTTCCTCCCATGCAAGAACTGTTTGGTAGCAAGTGCCTGCTTCAAGAAAAAGACTTGACAGGATGGATGCAGTATACCATCTTGAAAGCACGTCAGTACAAGGGCTTCACAACAAACCTACGGGGTTTTGATTATGAAGATACCTTTTCTCTTGTTGCAGACATTTAGAGCTATAAGGTTCTCATAGCTATACTCGTAACTATACTATGAGAATTGCAAATGGATTTCAAAACCCGCCTTCCACAATGACTATCTTTCTGAAGAAGTCTAGTATGGAGCAACCTGAGGGTTTTGGTGAATCCAAAATATCCTAACCATAGTAAAGCAAACTTAAGCGTTCATTAATTGACTTAAGCAAGCATCAAGGCAATGGAATAAGAGATTTGATGATGAAATCAAGAAATTCGGTTTCACTCAAAATCCTGAAGAGCCATGTGTATACCTAAAAGCTAGTGGGAGTTATGTCGCTATCCTAATTCTATATGTCGATGACATATTACTCATGGGAAACAACATTCCAATGTTACAAGATGTAAAATCCTATCTTGGAAGAAGTTTTGTCTTATGAAAGATTAAAGGGATCTGCATATATTTCTTGAAATCAAGATTCTATCCGTGTAGGTCAAAGCGGTTAATTGGTTTAAATCAAAGTGCTTACATTGAGAAAATCTTGAAGAGATTTTATATGGAAAATTCCAAGCGTGGAACGATCCCAATGCAAGAAAAGCTTAAATTGAGTAAGTCACAAGGTGCTTCAACGCCTGCTGAGAAACAGCGCATGCAGAATATTCCCTACGCTTCGGCAATAGTGATCTATTAGTGTATCTGTGAGATGTACTCTTCCTGTAAGTTGCGTTTGCACAAAACATGACAAGCCGATTATTCAACATACCGGGTGAAGAACACTGGACTGCTGTTTAAAAATTTCTATAATTATCTTCGCAATACTAAGAATATGTTTCTGGTTTTGGAGGTAATTTGAAACGACATCTCAGAGTTTCGTTGCTACACGATTCTGATATCTGACTGGATGCTGAACAACCTAAGTCGCAGACTGGATATGTGTTTTCGTTTAAATGGAGGTGTCTTGTTGGATTGGAAAAGTACAAAACAAAGTATTTTTTGCTACCTTCATCTACGATGCTGAATATATCAGCTGCTTATGATGCATCTAAAGAGCGGTATGATTCGTAAATTCATTTCTGGGCTTGGCATTGTCCCCAACAATTGAAGAACCCATAATATGTATTGTGATAATACTGGAGCCATAGCAATAGGCAAAGATATGAGTCACCTAAAAGGTGCAAGACAATTTTTCCGCGCAAAAGTGTTCACTATCTTCGCTAGACCATTATGGATGTGGTGATGATAAGATAGAAAAGATTGACACAGATGATAAATTTTAGCTTACCCTCTTTCACAAAGGCTTTGCATTCCAGCATTCCGAAATAACAAGGAATACTCGGAATGTTGCCGCACTAAGTTTCATGTAACTCTCTGTTGATTAGTATTAGGATAAATTTGGAATTGTAAACAGTTTTTAATTTCAGATTGAATAAGATACATGGGGATATGTTATCATTCATAAAATAACTGTTATTCATATTGCAGTGTTTAATCCTTGAAGATTCATTCATTCTAAATATGTCCATTGTCGTAAAGCAATATTGGGAAAGGTTATGTAAGGCAAATGTGATTGTTGGTTATATTCTTTGAATATATGGCTGGTTCCCGCCAAACTCATATGTATTCAAAATGAAGCAATACTTGGATACCCCAACTTTCGATCATTTACATTTGGATCCATGTCAATGATTAAAATATCGAAAATGGTTGATAAAGAATGTCCTTAAAGACATGAGATGCAAGCAAGTTCTGTATGATGTGATGGATAACACTTTGTGATTATATCCAAACGCTTCCTGAAACAAGGTAGTTATAAAAGCTATTTTTCAGAGTGATGTGAAGCAGCATCCACAACACTTGTAGTCAATAAAGAATTTGTTCCTCCACTTGATATGTGCAGAAAGATACCAATTTTGGGCCCTCCTCCAGATTAATCAGATAAATGAAATTGGCCGTTCCCAAGGGTAATCAAAGAATGATTTCATGATTACATTTGGGTAAATCTGAATTTATTTCCTATAACTAGAAAATAAATGTTAAACTATTATGGAATGACTTGTGATCCATATCCATGGTTTAATCTTATCTGTAACAAAGGGAATGATTATAAAGCAGAGAAATTTATAACCATTAAATAACAATATGATTTTGAAACTCTATCTACATAATATTCCTAATGAAAAAATAATTGTGTGGGTTGCTAGACTTTGCCAATTATAGGTATACGTGTTAGGTGCTACTCCGACTCTCAAGTGGGAGCTGTTGGATTATGGCAGTCGAAGAACACAAATACGTTACGAATATGTGAGCCTATTGGGGGCACACACGTTAATACACGGAGAATGTATTTATACTTCACATTATAAAACCGAGGGACTAAATTGGACAAAACCCGGACCCGAAGGGTACCACATACTGGCCGGATATCCTAAGGGTGT
Organism: Tanacetum coccineum; assembly: GCA_026074375.1. Lineage (NCBI taxonomy): Eukaryota > Viridiplantae > Streptophyta > Magnoliopsida > Asterales > Asteraceae > Tanacetum > Tanacetum coccineum. Next base: position 25,145 of record BQNB010090056.1, read on the forward strand.
AGGGAGGGTTTTCGAGTCCAATTAGGAAACAAGGAGGGTATTGTTTTTAGATAATGATATGTGTTTCCTAGTTTATCATGAATAATTAGGATTCATGGGCTATATATATACATGATATCTAATTCATAATGTACGACACACATAACTAAAAATTATCCCTAAAACTTATTCGGTTTTCTCCTGTATCTTTTCACGCGATTGAATTAACAAAACCTTTTTATCAAGTTTGGTTGGTTTCGTTATATTAGATAACACAAAAAACAATTTCAAATTTAAGGTGTTATTAATTCCAATTGTTTGATATCCATGTTTTGAAACCACAAATAGTAACGTACGTGGTGTTTGTTGTCCTTTTAGGGTTTCGAGTAGAAGAAAAACCCAACTGGTGGTTTTTCCCGGTTTGCTTAAATTCGGGTCCCAACCCAATTGTATTCGTGATAATTAGAGTTTTAAACTCTATTTCGGTTCGTGTCATTCGGTTATTAATTCAAGGGTTTTGCATAGTAATCGGGTTATTTTACAAGGGTTGTTAATTTGTGAAGTTAAGCCTAGCAAGCTTAATACGTTCGGTTGACGTGATTGTGTGAGCAACCGTAGAGGCAATTATTTTAGTTGCTTGGTTCGTTTTCTTGATCAAATCGACAAAAGGTACACGTTTCTATTTACCTTTTAATTGTGTTAACCATATGCTATTACTAGGTCCTATCCGCTGCGTACTCGTGGCTAAACTAGTTACCTAGGTATTTAAATCCCAACATTCCCTAACAAAGACATGCGAAATAACTTGTCTAAAAATTGCTACACGCGGTAGTCGGCTCGTCATTTTCATCGATACATTATACCTATCGCACAATGATAAAAAAAGATGCTACTCGCAAATGGTTGGTGAACGATCTATATCAAGTATACGATATTACGAACTCGAGAAAGAAATAGTAACACAATTAGTACAAATACGAACCTTTATTCGACTTTTCACATGGAACAACTATTATCAACGGTTTGCCAGTGCTCAATCCAATCAAATTGTTCGTATTTTTTGTTCTAGTGTTCAAATAGTTCATATTTTCAAATGCTAGTTAGACAAATAAAGTTACAATGTACCACTATAAATTAAAAGGTCCCAATGTCCTATATATACCCTACTAGTCAGTATTTTCACGAGATGGGTGTGTAGAATAGTAGTAGTAGTGGTACATACCCTTTTTGATTTAATGATCACTCTTATTTACTTGTTTAAATGTGTAGGATAATACACATTTGGGTCGTCAGGAAAGATCACTCAGTTAGGCTTCATACATCTGAGTCAAAGACTCGTTTTTGGATAACTTGAAAATATAAAATCTCATTCGTTTACCCTTGTCTAAGCTTGAATCAGTGTCGGTAAAGAATAGTCGTATTAGAACATCACTTGATAAAAACGTGTTATTCATTCGAAATAATCGATAAACGGCTGTAGATATGTTTACACGAGTCATCTTCTTTACGCAACGTGATTAGCATAAACACGAGTCTTAACACCTCATGGTTCTACTTGGGCCACTTCCAAGATTATCGAAGAAGTATGTTGTATTCAACGAGTTTTTTTATACTAACATCAACTTTCTTTTTTATCACTTTTTTCATATAAACTCGTCTAGACCCGTTTGAGACTAGAATTTCAAGTATGACTCGCTGAATACTAATTTGAAAACCTTTCGTGGGTAATTTAGTTAGCTTGGGCGACAACATCTTTTTTTTAGAACGGCAATTTTTATAAAAAAACTAGCAAGATGCTAGACGCTTACAAAGAAATTAGATAAGGGTTTTTAAACCACTCAATCCAAGAAAATTTAATTCTAACTCTAGATCGGATCCATAAAAAAGACCTAGAAACAATATCATCAAACATCATAGACTTCGCACGAAATCCTGGACCGAAAATCGCCTGATTACGCCAATCCCAAATGAACCACCACATAATGTAACAAACGCCTTCGAAAACCTTTTTAAGATTATACAGTAATCTAATACTTAGCATCCGTTCCATTGTCGTATATAGTTAGGCACGGTAGTCGGGTACGAAGCCAAATATTTGTATGGCGACTTAAAAATAAAAATT
>BQNB010090057.1:0-27244 GCA_026074375.1 Tanacetum coccineum
TGAAAACCCTATTCCATAGAAAACCCTAATCTTGCATTTTCTTTGCTTAACCCTTTTAAATGCTTAACCAAGCCTCTAAACCTTCTTGGTATGTCTTAGATATGTTGTAAGAACACTTGTATATGTTTTAAATAAGATTGTGTGAATTATTTGGGGGTTTTGTGGTTGGTCGTGGGTTGGAGAGCAAGAACAAGAGAGATTGTGTGAAATTTTGCTAAGGAAATGAAGTGTATGAAGTTACTTGCATAGTGTGGCTTTTATAGCAAGTCTTAACTAGCTAATGGTTACATTAACTTAACCATGGTTAAATGTTGGAATGACTAGGGTGTAAGAAAGGCATGGTGAATGTGTAAGAATGTATGGAGTGTGTAAGAACTAGTTGTTGAAGCTTGCTTGTTATTGTTTATAACATGTGCTAGTTTACAAAGTCAAAATAAATATCTTCCTTGTGTTTTATCATATATATATCCGGCCATATATACATATAGATAAAGAAATTGTGTAATTTTTAAGTATTGGGTATAATTGTGGGTATTTGGTTGAGTATAGATAGGTATTGGTGCTTCCGGGTATGCCTAAATGTATTTAATTGCGAAACGTAAACGTTTTACGTAACCAATAAAAATAAAATATAAAAAGTTTATTTTTAATAATATATTGCTTGCTTGACGTAAACTTTAATTTGTTTGGTATCCGTTTACGTTGATTGTTGATTTTTAGTTTACGCGATTTAACTTAACGATTAAAATTAAAAGCAAATGCGTAGAAGTTTAAAATAAATAGTTGAATATTTATTGACGTAACAGATGTGAAAAATTTGAATTGTTACAATCTCCCCGTGTTAAAAGAATTTCGTCCCGAAATTTAGTTTGAATTGCCTCCCGGAATGGTGTTAATGAAGAGGTGTAAATGCTCGTCTTAATCCTCCTAATACGTGCTAAGTCAATTTGCTATCTTAATGTAGAATTTCATTAGTACAGGTCTCAATACCTTTATGACGTGTAACTTGCCGTCGGGTTGTCCTAGGGAGACTAATGATACGTCTTCGCCTTCTTGGCTTAAGATTTGGTGTAAGATGATGTCGACTTTATTGCAAGATGGTGTAAGAGTTTACTTAGTCATCATGATTATTAGTTGGGTTTCTCGTGATAAATACGTTCTATGAATGCGCACACAACTTTGATATAAATAGAAAATTGTTTTCTTGACAAGAAGTTTTAGGGTGACTACTCTCAGCATGACATGGTCCTTCCTGAATTATACATAGTTGACCGGGCCATGTATAATTAAGGACTAACGATGCATTACTTATTTTCGTCAAAATAGCGTTATGATTTCATAATAGTGGTGGGAGTGACTTATATAAACGAGTGGAGAATTAAAGTAAATTTGATGAAATTTTCACAACACATTGATTTGATAGATAATTTAAAATCATCCCCATAGTACAACGATCATGTAAGAGGAAGTATAATGTGAATTCCTTAAAGGAAGTAGAGTCTAAGAAAGAAAATTCCAACTTAGATTTCACTAGGTAAGACAGGTCACAAGATAACCAAGGTGCTTCAACAGTATGAGACGGGTGTTCAAATTCGGAGTTTGAATGGTAAGGTAACAAATGAATTTGGCAGATTGTGACAAGTTTTAATGTTATGTAATACGGTATTAGGTAAAATCATAAAAAGATTTAAAGACCATCGTGTCATTCACAATGTCTTGAGAGAAGTTCTAGTATTTATATAAATAACCCTTATATAAATAATTGTAGAGTATGTATGAAAGAATGTAAACACATCTTTGTATATATATACAAGACCCTTATAGTAATATACGTACTATAATATGAATACGTATATGAATCATGTAAGCATCTAGTATGACTAACTAATGCAACAAACAGTGTGTGTATGTCCCGTTAAAACCCTTTTGTATGATTCAATGTTTGTAAAATGGTTATAGTATAGGTAAAGTGCAACCTAGTTCTCTATAACATTGACTCTGAATACCAATCTGTAACACCCCCAAAAATGGGTCGCAGCGGAATATGTTTCCGAGAGCGTTACTTCATAATACCATTGCTCAAGTCATGATCCTAGCAGTAGGAATAGCAGTAGACTAATATACTCTGGCAGTAGTAACTTGAACTAGTAGTAAAGAACTAGCTGTAACTAATTCTTAGCATATTTGTCATTAAGAGCTACCTAACAGCACTTATTTATTATTAGCATATGCGTTAAACTAGTACCTTAACAGTCTTAACTTCCACTTAGCAGTAGTAACTTGCAACAACATCAAGAGGCTTTTATTCCCAACATTTATGAGAGTGACTTGTATAAATAATTAGGCAATTAAAGCAAAATTTGAAAATTTTTCATAATACGATGATTTGATAGATAGTGGGTTTCATTGTTTTCCCTCTAAAGTACTACATGGTTTTCTTGATACTATAACTTCCAATACAAGCTAATACATAATTCCTAAAACAAGGTATCTATGGGTGACGTCCGAGCTGACTGGTGACTAACTCTTAGAGCTTCCTAAACTTCTCTCGGTCCTTTTGTTATGACTCCTAAATTGAAGCCAACTGTCGCTCTATCTTCATACGAGCCCTTCTCTCCTGGCTACGAGTAACCGTCTCGATAGCCTCCATGGTCCTAATCTTATCACGTAGAGAAGCATTCTCTGGCTCGGCCATACCCATCCTGAATCTCAAAGTACTCATATCTTCCTCGATGGGCACCCCTTGCAAATGCTCATGAATGCCTCGAATAGCCTCCTCATGATGGGATAGTGTCGTAACAATAGTCACTGCGTGAAAAGAAACTGCAACGACGGGTACTGGGTGGACAACATCCACACCAATGTCAATCGCATCTCCGAAATTTCCTTCAAAGGAATCATCAAATACAGGAATAATAGGTACATCCATAACCAACATGAGAAAATTTTATATAAACAGTCTTTATATGAAACCATGCAAGATACGTGCAGTATGGATGATAAACGTGATGTAAGGTGGTGTATGGTAAAAATGAATATGCACTCATTGCATGAATGGCATGTCATGGTGAAATGAAATGCCTCATGGCATAATTGGATGATGGTATCCTATAAGGTAAATTAATGTTGGATGATGTTTAAGACCTACGAGCTTATAGTACTACCTTGTCTTAAGAAATGTTCTAGTATTTATATAAATAACCCTTATATAAATAATTGTAGAGTATGTATGAAAGAATTTAAGCACATCTATGTATATATCAATGTAAAACCCTCATAGTAAATTATGTATTATAGTATGAATACGTATATGAATCATGTAAGCATCTAGTAGGACCAACTAATGCAACAAACAGTGTGTGTATGTATGTCCCGTGTAAACCCCTTTTAAAATGTTTGAAAATGATTATAGTCGAGGTAGGACATGCAACCTAGTTCTCTATAACCTTGGCTCTAGATACCAATCTGTAACACCCCCAAATTAGATCGCAGCGGAAATATGTCTGGGAGCGTTACTTCATAATACCATTGCACAAGACATGAGAGAACGACCTCTAAACGTGTCGTTTGAAAAGTAATCTTGTATTGTTTAGACTCCAATGCACATCAAGTATGTCAAGTAGCTTGTTCACCTAAGAAAAACATGCTTAAGAGTGTCAACATAAAGTTTGGTGAGTCATAGATTTTTGTAAATAGCATAGGTGGATCAAAGATTTGTAAATTATGTAGTTATAATAGATTTACCAAAACTATATGTTATGACAATGTCGGACCGCAATGTTCAAAGAGTAGATAATGGTAAATGAGTCCCAATATTTACCAAAAGTTTCAAGTATGTATTGCCTATACAACATAGAGTGATTTCAATTGCACCCCTAAGTTCATGAAACTGCGACGTAGACTTATATGTATGCCACTTTATTCAAGGCACAATAAGAGTTCATGAGTATGTAGTTGTTGGCCCTGTAGACACCAATCTAGTCGTGCTCCGACATGGTATAACGTTCGTTTGTCCAGTGATAGCTAATCACCCAAACGGTGATTGTCAATCCCGAAGTAATTAACAGTTCATGCAACTTAAGCTAATCCGTAATCATAAAAGTAAAGTATAGTTGTTGCGTCTATAAGTGTAAACAAGTATTGTATCTCACCGTGAGATATGAAAATGAGAGTAAAACAAAGTTATAACGAGTTTGTAATGAGTGTGTAACCGAGTTTGTAATCAATCATGTAAATAAGTTTGTAAACGTTCATGTAAACGAGTATATAAATGAGTTACGAAATCAAGTATGCAAAAGAGATTGTAAATGAATACGTAAACAAGTTGTAACGAGCATGTATTCTCCCCGAGATTAGTAAAACAAATGTAAAACAAGTGAAAGAGAAGCTATAAACTCACCTTGAGTGAATGAATCAACAATGTAAATCAAAGAATGAATATGTGTCATGTAAACGTCCAAATGCAACCTAATTTATTTTAGGTCGTATGAGTACTAAGTACTTTGAATAACTAATATTGTATATAATTCTATATAGCTACATGACCATCTAATTGTATTTGTGGAATAATATTTAAATCGCATTTGATAAATAATCGCCATGTATTTGTACTCGTATAATTGTATAAATAGTTCAATCACATTTGTAAAATAATATTTATAAAGTTTATAACATGTATAAATATTATTTAAGTGATTTTAAAATGTTTCGCAAAAGTTTTTATTAAAAACGAACCAACACTATTCATGTCAGGAAATAGTGCACAAGTATAAAATAGTGCGTATCTTTCTCGTTTTAACTCTGTTTTCAACGTTCTTTATGTTCACGGTTTCGCATTAAGAAGATGTATCAACATATTACATTTTAATATTATTAACTCTTTGATGAACAGTAGTTTTTACTGTTCATAAATTATATAAAACTATTTTTATGTATTTAGTTATCGTAATCTCGTAAAAGTCATATCTTGCTCATTTTAATTCCGTTTTTAGTGTTTCTTTCGAGCACGTCTCCGTAATTAAAAGTTCTGTCTAAATATAGTAATTTCCAAAAAGTTTCTGACGTGAACAATAGTTTATTTTTATAAAAGTGTTTATTAACATAAACTTGTAAATGGCGTATCTTCTTCGTTATAGCTCGGTTTTTCGAGTTCTTTATATGCCTACGATCCTCATAACATGTAGTTTTTTTTATAAAATATAAAATCAATGATCTAAAAATCGAATTAAAATAGTAGCTTTTGTGTCTTTTCTTGATTTATTTTATAAACTTAATAAATAAACTTTTCAACAATTAATTTATATATACTTTTTTATAAATTAATCAACACTTGTATAATGTATGTTCTTTCATTCCAACATGTTTTTAACATCATAATATCATATGAAAAAGTATTTCAAACCATGTTCAAGAGTAAAAATCCATTTTATACACTTATAACATTTCCTAGATGGTGATTTACTATATAAATATTATATACACATAAAATCACAAATGTAAAGAGTGTAGGGTTTTTAGATGACTTTAAGATGAAGTATGATGAAGAGTAACAAGTTTTAAACCCTAGTTAGGAATCAAAACCCAAACTTCCAAGACTAGAAAACCCTAACTTTCCAAGAAACCCTAATCTTAAACCTTCTTGATTAAACCCTTGTAAATGCTAAACCAAGCCTTCAATACACCTTAGAATATCTTAGGTATGATGCTAGAACACTTGAATACTTGCTAGAAAATTTTTTATGGATTGTTTGTTGGTGTTTGGTGTATGTCGTGGCCTAGGGAGAGCCAAGAAAGGGTTTTGTGTGAAGTTTTGCTTAAGGAAAATATGATGTGTGTTATCTGCAAGTATAAGCCTCTATATACACAACATGAGCTAGTCAAGATCACTATTGAATACCAAGACCAAGTGAAACATGGGGAGGGAATTAAGGAGAAAGAAAATGGTCAAATACTAGTCATGGTACTAAGTGTGATGAGTGCTAGTGTTTGTACAAGTCCTAGCAGAGTTTTGTGTGCTCTATGTCTCATTGGGAGCTCATTGTGTCTGAAAATTTAGGGGAGGGGAGGACTAAGATGATCTTTGATATCTTGTGTTGAAAATCTAGCATTACTTGTAGCTTTAAGATGTAATTTAAGTGTAGAAGTGAATACTTGTAAAGTGTATGTTCTAGCTTGGTTCTTATATGCACAATTCGGCCAAAATGAGAAACATAGGTGAAGTTTTATAAAACTTTGAGTATTGGATATAATAATGGATATTTGTTGAAGCATAGATAAATTTTGGTGGTTCTGTGAATGCCTAAATGTATTTTATCGCGAAACGTAAACACTTTACGTAACTAATAAAAATAAAATGTGCAAAGTTAATAATTATCCTCTAAATAATTATCTAACACTTGCTTGATGTCAACTTTTAATTGTTTGATGCCCGTTTACGTTGAATGACAATTTTTAGTTTACGCGATTTAGCTAAACGTTGGAAATTTAAAGTGAACGCGTAAAAGTTTAAAATAAATAATTGGATGTTCATTGATGTAAAAAGGTAGGAAAATTTGAGTTGTTACACTATTCGAGACCATGACAGCATCCAAGTCATTTAACAATCGTCCCAAGCACAAGTCATTATATCATGCTCTGATGGAGTCAATACTTGCGGATGAAGATGCGATCGATCAAGGTGTTGCTGAAAAATAGAAGAAAAGGAAGCTCGATGATGAAGATAGAGATGAAGACCCCCCTGCTAGACCAGACCAAGGGTTGAAGAGAAGGAAGACAAGTAAATTTGTTGAACCATCCAAAAGGTCAAAGTCAACTAGTTCCTCTAAAGGTAAGACTTCATCTCAGCCAAAGCCAAAATCTACTGGTAAGTCTGTTCATGCAGAAGAAACAGTTTATGAAGCTAAAGCTATAGAGATGCCATAGAATCAAGGAAATGACATAGGCACCACTAATGAACAACCTAATGGTGAGGATGCTTCAAAGAATGATTGGTTCAAGAAACCTAAAAGACCTCCCTCTCATGTTCCTGAATGGAACGAAGGCAAATCAGTTGATAATGAACCAACGTAGAACTGGCTTAGTGATCTAGCAAAAGCAGGAAAACCTCCTCTTATCTTCAATGAGTTGATGAGCACACCTATTCACTTCTTTGCATTTGCCATAAACTGCCTATAGATCACTAATTTGACGAAAGCTGACATGGTAGGACCATTTTATAATCTTCTAAAAGGCACATGCAAAAGTTTTGTGGGACTCGAATACAACATGGAAGAATGTTACGAGGCACTGAATGATTAACTGGACTGGAATAACCCAGAAGGAGATCGATGTCCATTCGACTTAAGCAAACCTCTACCTTTGGTTGAATCTTGAGGTCGTCAAATTGTCCTTGCTCATTACTTCTTCAACAATGATCTCGAATATCTAAGAGGAGGAAGCACCGAAAGAAAATATACAACTTTAATAACCAAGAAAAAGGCTGCTAAGTATGAATTAAGGGGCATTAAAGATATTGTTCCTACGTTATGGAGTCCTATAAAAGTAACTTATGATAAGCATGCTGCTTTAGGTACCTCACATTGGGGACCCAAACGACAAACATTCTACGAATATGCAACTAACAGGGTGCCTAAACATGATGTATACTCCACCATGAGAATTCTGGCAGTGACCAATGTCAAAGTTAACAAGTGGTATGGTTATGGTCATTTAGAGGTGATAACATCAAATATTTGATACTTTTTAGTGTCAATTTCCCCACGAAAATACTTGCAATTATCTTATAAATACTTGAATTTGACACATTTACGGTTATTTAGTTGTTTTTAGGTAAAATGCAAGTATGTGACAAGAAACACGGGAAATGGACGATAAAATGAAGATAATTTGGATTCTTACGAGACATTATGGCGTAGCCCCTACGATAGTGTTACGCCGTAACCTATTCAAGGCAAGACACGTCATTTAGAGACATTATGGCGTATCCACACGCAAGGTTTACGTCGTAACATTATTATTATGGAAGGATAAGTCATCCGATTCAGCATTACGGCATAACATGAACACTTGATTACGTCGTAACATCTTTTAAGCCTGCAACATGGAAAGTACGCGTAAGCAGTCTATGTCGTAACCCCTAAAAGGTTACGCCGTAAAGTATTCGAAACCTATAAATAGAGGCCTCATTCAGACACTTCAACATCAACCATTCTATAACAGTTCCAAGGGGAGATCAAGGCCTCCATAGCTTGAAGAATTCCATTAGAAGTCCAAGGGAGATCGCACTTATCTTACTTTTGTATTTAATCGTTCATAAACCACATCTGTAAGAATTATGAGTTTTCAATCCAAGATTACTTTTATTTCTTGCTTTGTTGTTGCTATGAGCGGCTAAGCACTTCAAGTGCTGGCCTAGTCATGAATTTACTATCGTTATAATGTTTGTTTCCTGCTAGATTATGGTTTCATTAGATATCCTTTGACTATCGTGTACCCCTGGGTTTTGGTAGTATTGCGGGTGGTTTAGATCATGTTAATCTTGTTATTAGATTACCAATTAAACATGGGATTAGTAGGGGTACTAGGGTAGGTTTGAAACACAATCCCTAGTGTAGGAACTAACCAAGTTACCGCCTCTATCACTTAATATACTTAAAAGGCACAGGAACTCTTTCAGAGAGGGTTAACAATCTGTATAGGTTATTAGACTAGTTCTTAGGATAGTTGGGATTAATCACTATGACCTGGTTGCCCTACCTTTGTAACTTTCAGGGGATTCAGGATCACAAGAATTATAGGACAGACTAAATATGTCTATTTAGGTATGTCGACTTTAGAAACCACCAATAAAATCATGGTGTAACATTGCATAAGAAAACGTAGTTATAACGATAGTAATGAAATGGCTAGGCTAGCACGCCTTTCTCCCTGATATCTTATATTACTTTCAATTTTTGCAATTTACTTTCCTGTTATTTTCATAAAACAACTTTAAACCATTTTTTAGACATGACAATTCAGATTAAAACTAAATGACACTTAGCTCTTGGGATGACCTTGGATTTACCATCTCTACACTACTCACGATCGGGTTCTCTGCCCGTTAGTGCGTTTGTCAGGTGAATCAAGTTTTATAAATTTAAAACTTGAACAAAATACATGTTAAAATAAAATACGCATAAGTAGGAGATTGAAGTTAGAAGAGCAGATTAGCAATTATACAAGTTCATGGAAGGTGACTTTCCAAGACTTCATATGCATGTCATCGAGGATATACTACTTCTCGTTGTTCAAAAAAAACTCTTCAACCTCAAAAGTGATGTCATTGTCGACTTGGCTATAGCATTACGTATGTTTACAAGACGTATTGTCATTCAAAAAAGAGTAGAAGATCTTCAACTAGGCGTAGAAAGTTACCAAAAGAAGCTCAACATCTCCAAGCCAAGAACACGTTCCGAAGAGCACCATATACAAGTCTCTCAGACCCTCAAGGAGTCATTTATAAAGACAAGCTGAACAAAAAGAGATTGATGCGTTCTGATGAGCTCCACAAGTTCAGTGACGGTACACTCTAATTAGTTCAGGATACACTTCATGACATGACAAATAATTTGAAGATGGGTATAACAAAGTCATGCCAAGGAGGAAATGGAGTAACTTAGACAAGAAACGGTCTCACATCATGGTGAAAGACATTGATCGACAGTTGTTGGAAAGAAGATTAATGAGGAGCTTAGAAAAGTTCTTTGGTGGAAGAGAATACGAGGATGACCTCAGGTTACTGCAACGGACAATATGACTTTATCATAGTTTGTTCTACTCATACAGGTCATATTCTCGTAATTATAAAAACTTGTGAATATGTATATAAGTAGTGTAGGATTAATAATAGGCTTATACTTTGTTTGAGTACGAATTTTCAAGATTTTTTCAAGAAATCCAAAATCTTTCAAATTAACGTACTAATTACCATATAATACCCTCATAAACCGAGGGGGAACATTAAAATGTTCCTAATAAAGCTAATATTATAATCATAACATTTTTCTCCCTATACGCTTAATTTTAAATCAATTGATATCTAAAATATCAAAAGATTTGACATTTTTTTATAAGGGGAGAAAATCTGATTAAATATGTGAACTATACAATGTGATTAAATGACTCATGTGCAGCTACTCCCTCATATGTGCAAAACATTTTCATATATCGATGCACATATGAAGGGGGATCAATTTTGAAAGTTAAAACTATCGAGGTACAAATGTTTTGATAAGTACCTTGGTTGAGTTTTTCAAAAGGTTTTACTAGCAATTGTGGCAATACCAATAGACCGACCATGTATTTAACTTTATGGAGTTATACGGGGGTTAAGGTTAGGTATCTATCTCATGATCCATCCAAAACCGGAGGGATCTACCTAGGGACATTCCATTAGATAGAATAGAAGTCCTTAGGTATGATGCAAAAGGAGTAAAAGTGAGAAAGGGGATAATGCAGACTAAGACAGAGCTAACACTAGAACAAACCCAACAAGGTATTAGTGATGAAGTCTTGGTAAGCATTGAAGGGGTTGAAGAATGAAAAAGAAAAGTAAAGATAATTGGTGAAAAGAAAGAAGCCCTCCTTACACTTAGGAAGAAATTGGGTCAATACATATGCTATTAGAAACACTAAGTTGTTGTCTTTTATTGAAGATAGTCATCATGGATCCAATGATGCAAAGTACAACCCTCCCTAGCCACTCAAGATCTCTCAAAATACTCTTGTTTCATTTCTCACTGAGACTAAACACATTTCTATCGAAATTCTCACTCTGAGTTAGTTGGTATTGAAAAGGTGGCAATCTACTCTGGCCTCCGATTACTAAAACAAAAGTGCATTATCGAGTCTAGAGCCATAAAGAGATCATCCATAAATCTCACTAAGACACTATTCCAATATATTTGTTTTTCATAAACTATAAAAAAAAGTAATATCTTAAGAGTCCTACGCATTATCCTTGTGATATTTCTAGAACATCAGAGTGATACTTAAGTATTCACAATGACGATGGAAATCCTTCCAGAGCCAACATTAAACATGCTCTGCAGTAGTTGACTTGTGAGATCCTACATGGATCAAACTTGTGACACTGGATATCGATTCGGTCCAGACTATGAATTGACGGTTGATGAATTTTGAAATGTATAAAACTCTCTATGTGTTGCAAAACCACTTTAGCAAGTGACAAGTCGATTGATTTTCAAATCACTTTTTGATGCGTAACAACTATGGTTACACCGTAATCATTTCAATTACGGCGTAAAACCTGTTATGGTTACGCCGTAACATATTGAACCAGAACTTTTTAATTATCACAGGATTACGGCGTAACCCCAGGGGTTACACCATAACCTTCTTTCGAAAAACCTCAAAAATAAGTTTTAAACATTGCTAAACCTTGTATAATTAAATGATCTTTATGGGTGTGTTCTCTGGAAACCCTCACGAGACTTCACTCGTCCACTTGAGCCATCCAGTGGTTTAAAAGGCTTGTTGCATATGCTAACTGCAATCGTTATTCCTTTGAAAGTGAGTTAGGTTTGTATATCTTGTATATTTATCATTGAACGATTTTATGTTGTTAGTTTGTTTTAGTGATTACAGGGGAAACTAAGCTTGCTTAAGATGGAGATTTTCTGAATTTCTCCGTCGGCTTATTACATTTTATATGTTTAAAAGTAAAGCTCAAGGGAGTTTCTTATTCTAATTCTACTGTTCATGTTTATTTCATTTCCCTAATGTACAATAGGGACATTCTACAAAACAAGTGGAGAGATGAGAGTAGAATTATCACTTGACCTATTCTTGCCTTTGATTTCCTAGTTTTCTTTGAAAAATGGTGCCAATTTTAAAAATTTTGACATGTTTTTCTTACTAAACTATAATTAATCTTTGTCGAATGCACATTACCTTTTGTTATTACTTGGTGAGGTTTATAAGCCTGAGTGTTTCTAGTTTTTATCTCATTATACAAAAATTCACCAAAATATTGAGTGTGCCGGTAGTATTATAGACTTTAAAACTTGGCCTATACATCATTTTGAGACCTAATTGATTAGTAGGAATAGATGGTTCGAGAAGGCAACATTTAAGAATTCACCAAAATAGCCATTATGTGTATGTTTATCCGACTTGTACCTGACATGTGACCTTCGACCTTACGGTAAAAATCCTTTTGATCACTTCACATATAGTGCAAGATACCCCTAATCACCTTGTGAGCCAATCTGTGTTTTCACCAATATTATATGTTTCGTTACACATTTTCGCCTTAGCCAACCCTATAGTCTATATTTATCTTTGTGTTAAAAATTTTGGCTACCTAAGTCCATAGTTTAGGAAAATGGTTTAAAGATTGACATTTACTTTGATGATATATTATCTTGATCATGGAAGACCCCTCGGTATTATCACTTTTGATACTGTTTATCTCAAGTGGGGGGATATGTGATATGTTATATACAGGAGTATTATAAAAAAGAAAGAGAAAAGGTGGGCAATAATAAGCCACCTAGTGATATAACTCCTGATGTTGGTTACGTGTTATAAAACAATAAGTAACAAGGGGTGCATACTATAAAACCACCTATATTTTGGGAATGGGTGCAACTATTGCATCCGAATATAAAGGTGGTACAACTATAAGCCACCTAGTGAAGAATGGGTTAGCATGCTCTGCAAGATCTCATTATTAGCTAACCCATTATGATGATATGATCAAATTTTTGCACTCGAAGACGTGGACTATGGATGGACAGTAGCTGGTTATGGATACCTTAGATTATATTAGACTATTTTTTTATGTTTTTTTCTTAACACCGATTAAATGTGGATCCTATGTCTATCCTAACCCTTTATATCACCCAATAAACCTATGTTATGTTACCCATGTTGCCTTTAAGAATTGTTTAGGCCCTAACTCTAATTGGCTGTAGATTTGTGTACTTCCCAAGCTTATGATAGAATACATGTTATGATTGTACGGTTGAGCAATCACCCGGAAAATAAACACTTAGACTAGTTGAGAGTTGAGTGAATTTTGATCCCCTTTTCATGAGGTGTTCGGCTTTAATATTTTTAACATAAAACTTTTATAGATTCATTTCTTTGAGTTAAATCAAAGAAATCTTTTTATAAACTATTATAACAATTATACTTGAGGGCAAGCAGAAGTCAAGTAGGAGGATATTTGATAACATTAAATATTTGATACTTTTTAGTGTCAATTTCCCTACGAAAATACTTGCAACAATCTTATAAATACTTGAACTCGATACTTTTATGATTATTTTGTTGTTTTCAGGTAAAATGCAAGTACGAGACAAGAAACACGGGAAATGGACCAAAAAATGAAGGAAACACGGATTCTTACGAGACTTTACAGGTAACCCCTACGATAGTGTTACGTCATAACCTAATCAAGGAAAGACACGTCATCCAGCAATATTACAGCGTAACCACACGCAATGTTTACGCCGTAACATTATTATTATGAAACACTGAGTCATCTGAGTCAGCATTACGGCGTAACATGGACACTTGATTACGCTGTAACATCTTTCAAGCTTGCAAGATGGAAAGTACACGTCAGCAGTTTATGGCATAAACCTCTAAAAGGTTACGCCGTAACATATTTGAAATCTATAAATAGAGGCCTCATTCAGACAATTCAACATCAACCATTCCACCACAGCTCTAAGAAGCGACCAAGGCTTCTATACCTTGAAAAATTCAACCAGAAGTCCAAGGGAGATCACACTTAACTTACTTTGTATTTATTCGTTTATAAACCGCATCTGTAAGAATTATGAGTTTTCAATCACGATTACCTTTCATTAATTCCTTGCTGTGTTTTTGCTATGAGCGGCTAAGTACTTCAAGTGCTGGCCTAGTCATGAATTTACTATTGTTAATAAATATTTGTTTTCGTATTAGATTATGTTCGATAGATATCCTTTAACATCTTGTAAACCCGGTTTTGTAAGTATTCGGGTGGTTTAGATTATGTTAATCATGTTATTAGATTACCAATTGAACATGGGATTAGCATTGGTACTAGGGTAGGTTTGGGACCCTATCCTTAGTGTAGGAACTAACTAGGTTACTACCTCTATCACTTAATCTACTTAAAAGCACAGGAACTCTTTTAGAGAGGGTTAATAATCTATAAATGTTGCTAGACTAGTTCCATTGGGGATCGGTCGGGATATATCATCTACTTTGGTTACCCTAAACCTTTTCGTGACTTTTTGGGAGATTTCGAGATCATAGGAATTATAGGACAGACTAAATATATCCATTCAGGTCTGTCGACTTTAGAAACCACTAATGAAACCATGGTGTAACAATGCACAGGATAAGGTAGTTATAACGGTAGTAATGAAATGGCTAGGCTAGCACGCCTATCTCCTTGATATCTTCTATTACTTTTACTTTTTGCATATTTTCTTTCCTGTTATTTTCATAAAATTAACTTAAAACCATTTTCAAACATGAGAATTCAAATTAAAACTAATTGACACTTTGATCTTGGGACGACCTTGGATTTACCATCTCTACACTACTCACGATCAAGTTCTTTGCCCGTTAGTGCGTTTGTCAAGTGAATCGAGTTTTATAAATTTAAACTTGAATAAAATATGTTTTAAAATAAAATACGCATCAAAAGATCAAAATGACAATCGCTTAAAACAATTACTAATCCACTAGGGAGACATAAATGAAAAGTTCCTGAATAGGGGGGGCTTCAACAGCTACCGTGACGGACCATTTGTTCCCATGTACGAAATCAAGGGAGCTCCTAGGCTTCAGCTTCTAGTCCGTTCCCCCAAAAGGGGGGCTGGAGTGGGGATCGCTTAGTAGGAGGATGCGGACGTGGATAGACGAGCGGATGCGTGTGATGGGTGTTCTCACTTTGGTAAAGTGACATGGCTTACGCGCGATACTGCTCGATAGGGAAACCTGATGGGCTAGGCGTCTTCAGCAGATACGACGGCAGCAACGAGAGCACACATAATAATATCGTATCCATTGATGATAGATAATGAACAAACGACAAGTATCATACCATTCTACTAGCTCCTGGAGATAACTTCTTTTTCTTTATCAACTCGGTGATATACTAGGGACAGTTCCTTCTTCAATGACCCACCTCATCACATTGGTGGCAGATCGTGTCATTAGCAGGACTATCCTTCTTAGGTAGAGGGGGAATCTTAGGTTTGGGGACATAAGCGGGGGCATAAGCAAGCTTAGTCTTCCATTTCCCTTGATCCTTACCCTTAGCAGCCTTTTGCGGTTTCTTGTTTTTGTCCTTTTTCTGGATCCTGCCTGCTCGGATTGCATGAAGCACAGGTTGAGCATCTTTCTTAGGAAGTGTCTCTTCATGTAACTTGAGCATGGCATGCATCTCATTTACAGTCTTCCCTATGCCATACACATTGTAGTTCTGGACGAATCCATCATACTCCTTAGACAAAGAGACTAAAATTAGACTTACTGCAAGGTTCAATGGCATGGGATGACCAAGATGTTCCAATTCATTTATTTAGCTCTTCATCTTAAGAACATATAAGCTCACAGACTGACCTTTTTTTTGCTCGCACGCGTAAAGCTCTCACGGTCTGAAGAAGAACCTGTTCAGCTTGTTGAGAAAATATAGTTTTCAACTCCTGAAGCATGTCATATGCGCCTAAGCGCTCCATATTATTTTGATCTTCTAGAGACATGCACATGAGCATAAGACAAGCTATTTTCTTAGAGGTCTTAACCCAGTTAGCGTGGAAATTAGGAACCTGTTAAGGAAGTACTTGTCCTTCATGAGGAACATGAGTAGCCCCCCCCCCCCCACCCACCCCCCCCCCCCCCCCCCCCCCCGCGGGTTTATTGCTCGCTCAGAAAGGTCAACTTATCCTCGGCGTAAGACAATCCTCAGATTAACATTACTAATCAATAAACTTAGGACCAGTAAGTTTCTCTTTCTCAAAGAAAGACCTGAAAACCAAATTGTTTATGTTTTGATTCATCTATAATGAAAATAAAGTTCAAACAATCAGTATTTTTGATAATTAATTCTTAAAGAAATTAACTACCCAATTAATTACTAAAAGACTAAGATCCAACTTAAACTCCAACTTATTACAAAAGGTCTGACCAACTAGTAAACAAGTAGGGCAAGAGGTAAACGATGTGCGTTAATTGCATTATTAGTGCAACTCTTAGCTTTATGAGAGATGTGACATTGGTAACATATAGTAAGGTCATGTACATGTTTTATCTTATCTTTTGCCTCGGATCCAAGGTCTGACCAAACATACTTGATTAAGTTAATTAATGAAAGAACTTGCAAAAATTGACATATATCTGACCTATAGAAATTTTTTTACTTAGGTTGGAATTAACCTAAGGTCTGACCAAAGAGAAAAAACCAATTGCAAGTGTTCTTTTGTTGGGCGACACATAGGGTATCACATAAGTTTTTATAAAACGTATGCCAAAAGGAGTACAAAGAAGCATGCGCACATCTTTATAACACAAGTTAAGAGAACAATTTGTTAACTTTTATTTAGGTGTACTATTATCCCGGGAAAAGATTCAAAATTGACCAAACCCTATATCGTACTCTGCATGTGTCGGAAGGAACAAGTTCTTCCAATGATTACCACATATGTCGAAACATGTAGTGGCACGGGAAAGCATTAATGGACAATTAAACCCTAGACCATTGCTAAAACCATGTCCGTGCACGAACTCGCACATATAAGTCATGCCTTGCAAGTCATAATGTAA
Source organism: Tanacetum coccineum (assembly GCA_026074375.1). Classification (NCBI taxonomy): domain Eukaryota; kingdom Viridiplantae; phylum Streptophyta; class Magnoliopsida; order Asterales; family Asteraceae; genus Tanacetum; species Tanacetum coccineum. The sequence continues at coordinate 16,831 of BQNB010090057.1, forward strand.
TAGCAAATGTCTTGATTAAAGCAAAAGACTTTATATGATTAAAGTTTATTAAACCAAAATTCAAGTTTACTCATCGTAGGACTCTTTGAGTATATTTTCCACACCTCTGATAAGTTCACAAGAACCTTGATTTAATCAAAGCAAGCTTCGATAGTTTAATGTCCGTTTTAGTATCAAAAAATAATTTTTACACATAACACATAACAAGTCACAAAGAATAATATATGTTTATTAACAAACAAGAATTAAACCAAAATTCAAGTTTACTCATCGTAGGATTCTTTGAGTATATTTTTCACACCACTGATAAGTTCATAAGAATCTTGATTTAGCTAAAGCAAGTTTCGGTATAAGTATTTAGTCCGTTTTATATTTCAAATATCTTTTTACATATATTTTGCAAGAAAAACACATAAGCAAATAAAACAAACAGAAAGAGAGGTGAAGACAGACTCTTATTTAAAGCAGTAAATCACATCATGCTCTAAGTTCTCAATCCTCATTGTAAGGAATGAGTCTTTCCCAATTGGAGAATCAAAAGACTCCTACTTGTTGGACGAGCCCTACACAAGTGAGCCTCATACATTAAGATAACTTGATTGCGTGAGTCTTAAGACCGGATAAATAAATAAAAGAAAATTTAAATTCAAAATAACAATTAATTAGATTTACCCTTGTTTACTTTATTAACCATTAATAATTAACAAGCTAGATCAAGATTTTATTTATTATTTATGACAAGAATGCATGGTTTTTGTCATAATTTTTTAATAAAACAATAAATAAATTATTTGCATAGCGGATCTAGCGTTTTTTATGATGTGTAACCCACATGTCCCAAGATCGGAACTGGCTCTGATACGACTGTTGAGATTTTACGATCTAGTTAACCATTAAATACAAGTACGCAACGGATGGATCTAGATTAAAGTTATGAATTAACACATAAATAAAACCATAAATTACTAAGCTTTTAGTTTATTAAGTTAAATCAATACACGAGTTTAGATCTTGATTCTTGAAACTTCAAAAGTGATTAAAATATCGCCTCTATGGTGTGCTCACTTTACACGTCACACGAGCATGTTAGGTTACTAGAGCTTGTAATACGTAAACAACCAACAACTAGTGTTCTTGTTTGATCTTCAAAACCGATCCAAACCCTAGATAGGGTACGTTTGGAACGGCTAAAGAAAGGGAGAAGAGAACCGAAAATTACAAACCCTAATTAGGGTTTTAATGCTAACCAATCTAGGATTTTGGGAGAGGTGAGAAGCAACTTAAGGTTTGCTTTTGTGTATGTGTGGATCGGCCAAAGAGAACACCCAAAAGGGTGTTTATATAGCTACCAAAACTTGTTCTCCAAGTTCTTGTACACGACTCCACCACTTCCCTAAATTCGACACTCTCACCCCCTCCTAAATCCTTCCTAAAACCTTCGTTATGAATTAATCCCTTTGATGCGGTTGTCGGTAAGGACTCTACAAGAAGTTTTTACACTCCCTATGCCAGAGTACCTAACGCATAGTATATGTAAGTTATAGGCAAGACTCGGTTGTTATGTTCTCTAAGGGAATAGTTTTGGAAGGCCTTGTCACAGTCTAACAGAATGTCTAGGGATTGAGAGAAGATTATTTTTTGTATTTTTATATTTAAAGGGAAAAGAAGTAAAAATTAATATATTTGAGAAGGTGACAAAGTGATGCTAACCCTTTTTAAATATATATATATAAATATATATAATAAGGATAGTTAAAAATATCTCAATGTAGTAAATCCGGAAGTATGATTCCCGGGCGTTATCCCCAACGAGGAATGCAATTGAAAGTCGAGAGTCGTTTTGATAATCGATGCATGAATGAAACAAGATTTAAATTGGTTTTCTAAAACTAAGGGAAAATTAAATGCAAACACTTAAAAATAATTAAGGCAAAACTATTTTAAACTAAAAACACAAAATGGGGATCCTAAAAACGCGTCTAAAAACTAGCTAAGGCAAATATTAACCCTAAAAATTCAAACTTAGTTTCTAAACCTCTAACATGACAAAAGAAAATTTTCTAAAAAAGATTTATATTTTTTTACTTTTTTATAATTTTTTATGAATTAAAAACCTATTTAATCAATTAAAATTCTAAAAAATAACAAATTAGTTCCTAAAAATTCCAAAAAATGATTTTCTACTTTAGAAAAGTATAAAATGTGATAAAAACTCAAAAAAATATTTTTCACTACTTTTTATAATTAAAAACTAATTTCTAAATTAAAATTAAAAAACTAAAAATGAAATTTAAAATCTAAAAATGATAAAAATAATTTTATACTTTGTAGACCTAAAACTATTTATTCTAAATCTAAAAACTATTTTTTTGTATTTTTCTGATTAATTAAACTATTTTTAAATGATTTTCTAAAATTTTACTCTTCGAAAAATGAATAAAAATAACAAATAAAGTTGGAAAAATATGAAAAATTGCAGGAAAGTCCAAAAAGTTGTAAAGATCCTAGAAAAAATAAGATGGTTAAGCCAGCTTATCGAATAAGCTAAGAAAAAGCAAAAATAAGCTGCGAAGAGCTTATAACAAAAAGAAGTGAAAACGTGTATAAATATATAGATATTGCAAAGTTAAACAGAAAACACCCAAGGGTGCGTGTTGTGTGTAAAAATGTTGGGTAGAGGTTGGTTGAGGTCAGGGGTTCGAGCCCTGCTCACCCCTGACTTCCCAACTTCCCCAATGTTTTTTAAAAGCCATTTTTTACAACTTTTTAAAGGACTTAAAAATAAGCAACTTTTACAAAACCACTTTTTTATAAGCTAAAAATAAGCACAAAATTAAGCTGAAAAGGTGACAGAATAAGCTATATTATACTAAGACTTAAATGGCTAACTGTTTTGGCTTTTTGATCTAAATAAGCAAATGTAACTATAGAATAAGCTAAAGTAGAAACTTAACTAGACCTATTAAGCATTTTTGAATAAAATTAAGCAACTACAATAAGCTAGAATGACAGTTTACTTAAAAAGCTATAAAACTTAAGGTTTTTAAGCTAGCAAATAAGCTCAAATAAGCTCTAAACTAAACTAACCTAGTAAGCTAAACTAAACCTAAATTAAGCAAATGCAATAAGCTAATAAGCCTAAATAAGCAAATTAGCTTTTTGGCCAAATCTGATAAGCAAACAGCCAAAAGGCTATTTTCTAGCTTATTTTTAAGCTAGGAAATGGAACCTTATGGCTTAGTGGCTTATACTACTAAAAAGCATGGCCAAAAAGCTACAATAAGCACCAAAGAAAAATGAGTTTGAAATTCAGATAAGCACTTAAAAAGCTTCATGAAAAAACTATCTCACCACCAGGTTCAATACATAAAAATATCTTAAACTTTTGAATCTTCACAAAATAAGCTTTAAGCCTTAAAAATAAGCTACAAGTAGAACCTTTATAACTTATAACCCATAAACATATTAAGATTTGACCTCAAAGAACAAAAATCAACCATCAAAAAGCATTTTGAAATTCACAATAAGCCATATAAAGCAAATGAAAAAAACTTTTTCTTCTTTTTTTCAACACTTAGTTAAACAATTGACAGAATCGGTAAAAAACTACACTAACAAATGCAGGCTATTAGACTTGATTCCAAACTTGTTTTAACACATGCATAAACACAAAAACTTCTCAAAACTACAAGATTCAAAGTCCTAATCAAATAAGTAGATAAAATGAGCTATAAGCTCACAGATTCAAACCACAAATTCTTAAAACCTTATAAGTGAGATTTAATACTTAAAAACTTAAACAAACTGAATTTTTGGACTAATTTAAGCTAAACTAAATTGACTCAAGTGTTAAAGTGCATTTTTGACCCATTTTCACCCATGAAAACAGTTAAACCAAACACCCCTTTAAGTTCTTAAATCCAATTTTAAACTTGATTTAGACTGATTTAAGCCACAAATTACCAAGACCGGATGTTAAATAAGACTAATAAGCAATAATAAGCATATTTAAGCAACTAATAAGCAATCAAATAAACTAATACAGATTGTGCTAGTTTATAAGTTTAAAGTGACAGATTATAAGAAAACTTAACCAATGATCCTCAATAACTAAAAGCAGGTATACATAAGCATCAAATAACATAAACAAGCATAAATAAGCAGCAATAAGCAAGAGATAATCAAAATAAGCAGTTGAATAGTAAATAAGCTAAAAATGGAAAAATAAAGAACTTACAAAACCCTTGCTTAAACAGGACAAACAATGCTCAAAAGAGCTTATCTACAAGCTCTAACTTATCAAAGATAAGCTAGTGACAGCAATAAGCCCTTCCCTTTTTGGCTTATCTTCCATTTGAGCTTTTTGAGTGATTTTTGGTGAAATAAGCTTAAACCTTACAAACTATGAAAGAGTTTTGTAAGACTTAAGTAAACAGCTTAAGAATGTTATAAAAAGAGCTTTTGTGAGCTTATAAAACAGTTTTAAATCATCAAACACTTTAACTAAAAAACGAGATAAAACATAAAAACTTCAATCTTTCATTAAACTTAAAATCAGTACAAGGCTTTTTAAGAAAACAATACAATAAGCTAAAAAGACAAAAATTATAAGCTAAAAAAACTAAAAACTAAGCTGCCCCAAAGGCTTACAAATTAGCCTATTTATACTAAGCAAAAGAAGATTCTAGGACTTGTGCTTTCTTTGTGAGAGCTCTTGCGGGTGTGTTTGTTGTGTGAGAGGGATCCAAGAGTCATCATAGCCATCCAAAATGAGTAGTACCCAAGTCATATCATCTCTACCCTTGATTTCTTGTCTTGTTCCTTGGACGAATGAGCTTGCAAGGGATTGCCAAGATGTCATGTGGAGGGATAAGGTATGGGGTATGTAGACAAAGTAGAGAAGAAAGGGGAATAGTGTTGGAGTATTTTGGCGGGTAGTGAGGACAGGACACAACATGGAAGATGTACAGTGTTGGTGCCTTATTTGAAGTTTGGAAAAGGCAAGAATGGTCCCTGAGTGTGTATAGGTGTATGGCAATCATAGTCCTTGAAGTGTGCAACCTTGGCCCTTGAAGTTTGTAAATGGTTTGCACTGTTAGTCCTTAAAGGACTAACGATGTAAGGTTTAAAAAGGGGGGTTGTGGTTAACGGGAGTTATAAGGGGGTGATTTGGGCTCATTGTTGGGCCGGCTATAAATAAAAAGGAACTTGGGCCTTTATAAGGTTTATAATGTTTTAGGTTTGTAACATATAAGTGGGCTGACCCGGGCCCACTAGGTGGGTACGGGTGGGCCCACTTTTGACAATTTAGGTTTGCAGGTTTGGTTTTTGATGCTTTTTCCAATGCCACTTTCCGAGGTTGACTTTGACTTTAACTTTTTTGTTGACTTTGACTTCTCACGGTCTTTACGTTCTCGTGCTCGGTTTTGTCGTTTTGGCTTCGATTTTTGTCCTTTTCTTGGATATTCGTTTCCTGCATAATACAAATGCAAAACATACAAATACAATGTATTTTTGGTACGTTTTTAGTCATTTAAGTCCGTTTTTAGTGGTCAAAGGTATGTGTAATTAAACACATGCCAAAATCCCCCATACTAAGATATTGTCATGTCCTCACGCAATGCTATAAGTAAGCACTTAAGAAAACTAAGAATCTCGATCCCCCTCAACTAATTACCTCGAAAAGTAGCTAAGTGTTCATCAAGGGAAATTAAAGAATCAAGAGTTTAGAAAAGCCATGTTTTTATCATTTTAAAAGATATACACTTATTCCTACGAATATTTTTGTAATTTTCCTTTTTCTCATTTTTTTCCTTTTTAAGCAACTAACTTATTTGACTTTCGTTATTTTCATAACCGTTAGGGATCATAGAACAAGATGCATTTTGATCCGAAAATGCCCCAAAAAGGATAAATTCATCGTCCCCGACTTTTCACTCGTTTCAAACCAAGCTTAAAACGAAATCACCGTTAAATATCCGTTAAGATGCTAACACTACTTATATTTGCAACTTGTGAACTTTTTACTCCCGACTTTTATTTTATCTTAGGTGAATGTGCCATTTCGAATTTCAACCATGGATCAACGTTTTGCAAAATTCTATAATTCACGTTCCACCTGCGAATAATGAGTTTGAAGGCGAGATCATCCCATGTAGCGACTTTCGTCTCGGCACATCTCAACCATGCGGCTAAGTGACCAGGCTTTTGACACCCCACAGAGACTAGTATCGGGACTCATGGACCTTTGGTTTCAAAAACTCTTAGGTTTCCCGTATATACATAGCTTATTTAAAAACATAAAATGAATTAGTCAAAGTTCAAAAGTATATTTAAATTTAACAAAAAGAGCTCTTACATTTATTAATTCGCACTTAATATTAAACATAACATTGATGCAATTATAACCCTTGACCTTTTAGAAGGCTGCAACAACAGTTGTGAGCCGGCAAGATGCAACAAACTTTTATCAGTCTCGGATTATTATCCTTACTATGGGCTTTCTTTAGAAGGCTGCAACATCGGTTGTGAGCCGGCAAGATGCAGCAAACTTTTATCAGCCCACGGTTTATAATTATTACTTATCATTTTTTATATTTTTCATTTTTCATCATTTTTTTTTCATTAAATTTTACTGTATTTCACAATATATAGAAGACTTCTTTTTGAAAAATTTAAGTATAAGTTTGAACTAAGACTAATTTTTTTGCTTTCAACTACATAAAAATTGTTGATTTAAGTTTAATCTCTAAAAATAGCACGTATTATTAGTCCGGTTAGGAGCTTATGGGAGAAAAAGCCACAAATTACACACATGAGCTCTTAAGATTTCCAAATAATCCTTGTTTAGCATCCAACTCATAATTAACTCTATCATTTTTCGTTCTTCGCGAATTTCCGCGAACGCTTAGCCTAAAAGTTAAGGAACAAGCTAGAGCTCAACACGCTCGACACGAGTTCAAAATATGTTCTTATTTCCTACCCTAGCAGAAGTCCAAAATGTGACAAAACACATTATTTTATTTTTGAAAATTTTAAATATTTTTCATTTTTTTAGTATTTTGGGTGGTAAAAAACGAGGATTACGTTTAAACACAAGGCTTGCAGCATAATCAAATCGATAAGGAAGGAAGGGAAGCCCCCCCCCCCCCAACTAAAACTAAACATTGTCCTCAATATTTTTAAGAAGGGTCTCTACGTAAATCCTAAGCCGTTTATTAAGTATGCTTAAAGATAAACGTTAGTCGATTAGATTAGGATATTGGATTTCCCAAATGAAGCTGAGGATTTGAAGCTCGAGTGATCGAAGGACAAAACCACGAGCACGAGAGGCTTCAAAAATCCGGGACAATCCTGGACAATCACAAAAACACAAGCAAACGAGAATGGAAGAGGCACACCTCCTCACAACAAAAAACACTTATTCATTACTACTACTATTATAATTAAATTAAGATAAGCATGGGTTGCCTCCCACGAAGCGCTTGTTTAGGGTCACTAAGCTTGACCCAATCCCCGAATTCATTGGTCCTTGGGGAAGGTTTGGAGATCCGGGACAACCATTTGTGGTACGTCCCCTCCAAAGTAGTGCTTAATTCTATGACCGTTCACCTTGAAATTTGGCCCGGAGTTTTGGGATAACTCGACGGTGCCATATGGAAAGACATGGGCAATGGTGAATGGTCCAGACCAACGGGATTTTAACTTGCCCGAGAACATCTTCAATCGAGAGTTAAAGAGGAGGACTTGATCACCGACGTTGAAAACGCGGTTTTTGATCTTTGAGTCATGGATCCTCTTTGTTTTCTCTTTATAGATCAAAGAGTTCTCATAGGCATGATCACGAAGTTCATTTAGTTCATTGAGTTGAACTTTACGGTGATCACCCGCGGTCTCAAGGTCAAAGTTTGCATGCTTCAAGGCCCAATAGGCTTTGTGCTCGAGCTCGATCGGTAGATGACATGCCTTTCCGTACACGAGCTTGTATGGGGTGCACCCGATGGGTGTTTTGTAAGCGGTACGGAAGGCCCATAGTGCGTCATCTAATTTATCCGACCAAGAGGCACGGTTCTCGCCTATGGTCCTTTCAAGAATTCGTTTCAAGCCACGATTGGATACCTCAACTTGCCCACTTGTTTGTGGGTGATACGCGGTGGAGAGACGGTGAGTAACTCCGTATTTAAGCATGACCTTTGCAAACTGGTCATTGCAAAAATGGGTTCCGCGATCACTTATGATAGCACGAGGGGCACCGAATCGGGCGAAGAGAGATTTAAGAAATTTGCAAACAACTCGGGCGTCGTTGGTGGGGAGCGCTTTCGCTTCAACCCATTTTGACAAGTAGTTGACCGCCACGAGTATGTATTTGTTCCCTCATGAAGACGGGAATGGCCCTATGAAATCGATGCCCCACACGTCAAAAATTTTGCAAACTTGGATGGAATTTTGTGGCATTTCATCACGTTGAAAAAATTTTCCTTGACGCTGACAAGTGTCACATCGGGTGACCAAGTCATGGGCATCTCGGTAAATTATGGGCCAATAAAATCCTGAGTCAAAAACTTTTTTGGCGGTGTAGTTGGCACCGTAATGTCCCCCGGTGGGTCCACTATGGCAAGCTATGAGGATATCAATAGCTTCTTGGCCCGAGACACACCGCCGGATCACTTGATCCGCACATATTTTGAACAAATAAGGGTCGTCCCAAAAGTAGTGTTTAACATCCTTGAAAAACTTGTTCTTTTGCTGGGACGACATCCCTTTAACAATGAAATTCCTCGCGTGGTAATTTGCAAAATCGGCAAACCACGGGGTACTTGAGTCACCACGAAAAGTCACCATATTAAGTGTCTCGAGAGGAAATGTTTCATTTATCTCCTTTGGGTCGAGCACATTTTCATAAGGATTTTCTAATCGGGAAAGATGATCGGCCGCGAGATTCTTGGCTCCTTTTGTGTCAATTACTTTGAATTTGAACTCTTGAAGGAGGAGAACCCACCGGAGCAATCTCGCCTTGGAATCTTTTTTAGCAAACAGATATTTGAGGGCGGAGTGATCCGTATACACAATGCTTTTGTTCAAGATGAGGTAAGACCGGAATTTTTCAAAGGCATACACCACGGCTAACATTTCTTTCTCCGTCGTGGTGTAATGCGATTCCGCCTCGTTCATTGTTTTGCTAGCATAGTGTATAGGCCTAAAGTGTTTTTCATGACGTTGCCCCAAGACTGCACCTATGGCAAAGTCGCTTGCATCGCACATAAGCTCAAAGGGTAGGTCCCAGTCGGGGGCAATCAAGATTGGAGCTTCAGTAAGTTTTTTCTTTAACATTTCAAAAGCTTGAATACATTCATTGGAGAAGATGAACGGAGTATTCTTCTCAAGAAGATGAGTCATTGGTTGGGAAAGTTTGGAAAAATCCTTAATAAACCGTCGGTAGAAACCGGCATGACCGAGAAAACTCCGAACACCCATAACGGTGGTAGGATGAGGTAACTTAGCAATCACGTCGACTTTGGCTTTATCAACCTCAATCCCATTTTTGGAAATCTTATGGCCAAGGACTATGCCTTCCTTGACCCTGAAATGACTTTTTTCCCAATTAAGACAAAGATTGGTGTCTTCACACCTTTGAAGCATCTTGTCTACACGAGAGAGGCAATTTTCGAATGAATTCCTAAAGACCAAAAAGTCATCCATGAAGACTTCCATTGTTTTTTTGATCATATCATGAAAGATAGCCATCATACACCTTTGGAACGTGCCCGGTGCATTGCATAAGATAAAAGGCATGCGACGGTAGGCGAACGTTCCGTAAGGACACGTGAATGTTGTCTTTTCTTGATTATGAGGGTCGATGGGAATTTGAAAGTAACCTGAGAAACCATCAAGAAAACAATAGTAATCATTTCCCGCTAATCTCTCGAGCATTTGATCCATAAACGGTAGTGGAAAGTGGTCTTTTCGGGTGGCTTCATTTAACTTTCAGTAGTCAATGCACACACGCAACCCCGTAACCAATCGAGTCGGGATCATTTAATTTTCATCATTTTCAACAACGGTAAAGCCACCCTTTTTTGGTACGCAATGTACGGGGCTCACCCAAGGACTATCTTCTGAGATCGGGTAAAATCAATCCGGCGTCAAGAAGTTTTTCAACCTCCTTTTAGATGACATCGTGGATTTTTGGATTCACTCGTCTTTGGTGTTGAACTGCCGGTTTGTAGTCCTCTTCCATAAGAATCTTGTGAGTACAAAATTCCAGGTTAATAACCTTGATGTCGGAGAGTTTCCAAGCGATGGCTCGCTTGTGTGACATCAAAACCTTTATGAGAACGGCTTTTTCCTCGACACTCAAGTCTTTAGCAATTATGACAGGCAACTTGTTGTCACCTTCCAAAAATGCATATTCGAG
>BQNB010090058.1:0-20631 GCA_026074375.1 Tanacetum coccineum
AAAGAATTTGCAGCAACTATTTCACTTGTCATACAAATTACTGTTAGATTTTGCACGGCACTTTTTACTTGTTTTAGTTACTCCAAACTTGCATTGCCTTTTATTTGCATACTTTTTAATTTTTTAAAGCTGGCTCCCGTTTCATTCTTTGTGGTGTGAATTATTGTTTGTTTTTTGGTTTACTGGAAGTACTTGTTTTCTGATATTGGTCCTTGTGCTAATCTTTACAGGAGAAGTTGCTGCTATGTTTGGTGACATCAAAGAAATGAGAGCCAATCTGGAGTTACTTTTTCAGTTAGAGAATCATCAATGTTTGCTTGTTTTGTGTTTCTGCTTAATACTTTTTATAATTTTGTCCTATCAAGTTGAGATATACATTTTCATGATGCTGGGAAAGTTTTTTGAATTTACAAGCCAATGTTTGAGGAATTTTTGATTTTGATGCCTGCATATGGTGTGCATTTTGGTGTTTGAAAGCATTTTTTGCTGATCATTACAGTTTATCAATTCATTGTTAACCATTTTTTATATTTATGCCTTGGCAAGTCGACCGTTCCAGTTTATTGCATGTCTTCTGTTTTTGTTAATATGCCTAAGTTGTTGTTTGATGATGGCAAACAAAAGTGTTTTGTGAAGTGAAATGAGACGAGCTTGCTGGTTCTAGATTGGATCTGTCAAAAACTACAGTTGCTTTAAGATTACATCCTTAAGCAAAAGCTAATATGAATCAAAGTCGTCGAACCATGTGTTGGTCTTTGCGTTACTTGTTTTGTTATTGATTGAACCTAATACATGTGCCGGCCAATAAAACTGTCATCAAAACTTGCTTTGGTCCTGGTGGATGAGGTGGTTTTAGCTGGTGGGTCAACAAGGATTCCAAAAGTTCAACAAAGGTTGACGGAGTTCTTTGATGGTAAGGACCTCCGCAAAACAATCAACCCCGATGAGGCTGTTGCTTATGGTGCAGCAGTTTTGGCTGCAAACATGAGTGGTAAGGGCAATCAAGTAGTTCGAGATCTGAATTTGCTTGATGTCACAGCAATGCAGCTATGTGCATTAGACTATGGTAATAGCGACTATCATCACTAGTCCAAACACAGTTTTTTTTTCATGCTGATAACACCAAGTCTGGAGTGTGAAATTGACATTGAACCAAGTCTGGAGTGTGAAATTGACATTGAACCAAGTCTGGAGTGTGAAATTGACATTGATGTTTCTAGCAATTTGAGTTCAAACGTTTTTGTAATTGCAACAAGACATTACTTTTAATGCAGTGGTCATGCTACTTTTGATTACCACGTTAGAAGATGACGATTTCGGTACGGTTTATATGTACTTTTGACCAAACCAATTTTTTTTACGTTTAGGGCTTTAACATAAGTAACAGATAAAACAAACTGTGATTTATGGTAAAACTATTAGAGATAAACCGTCTCCAACAGGAATTAAACATTCATTAATCATACTATTAACAAAACATAATCTACCCAGAAAGCCTGTGTGAAACATAACAAGAAACTTGATTTTCTAATGACTAAATAAACAAAGCATGTATGTTCGCCCCAAACACTGTTTAACGGCTGATTTCCTAGATCCCAACACAACAATCATAGCACAAGATACGAACTATTACTACAGTAATTGGTCCTAAAATAGTTATAAATGTAACAACTCCATGCTAAAAACTAATCTAGAATAAGTTCCCCCTAACTTTGTCTTGATTTAACCTCACTCGATATGATTGGTCACCCGGAGCAGTCATGTTTTCTTTAAACCATGAGAAATTCAATCAACAGCCTTTCGCTTTTGAGAACCATCTTCGATTACTACTGAATCTTCTTCCTTTTTAACTCCACATATCTCAAACCAATTATGACAGAAATTTGATAGCTGAGCTTTAGCAATTGTAATGTCTATTTTATCAAATTCACTAAACACAAAGTTTGACAGTAGATTCAGATACTCATTAAGTTCATCAGTCGCAAACGAGTTCAAACTTGTGGATTTTGTAGTTTCTATATCCACTTGACTAAACGGAAACATTTCCAGTAGTTTATCATACTTGGCTTTATCAGGCTTAAACAAGTTAAAACTTATGGGTTTGTAGTCGCCGTGTCTTTCACTTGATTTTAACGGCACTTCTGAATTTTCCAGCCTTAATTTGTCCCAAATCTCACCCGAAACGCAGGTGCACGCAAGCCCTAATTGCACCTGATTGGACCCTAATTGCACCCGACTGGACACTTCTTTTAAAGTATAGTCGACTGCATTTATAAACGTTTTTGAGCTATTTTGGTATGTGTTCAAGAGTTGGGACACGTCCGAAGCAAAACCTTTGTCACCAAAATATGCTAGCAAGCGGCAATCTTTCTTGTGTTTCAAAGCTGGCTCTGATGCAGCCTCTTTAAATATATCCCCGGACCACCATTGATGGCTCTTAATTTTAGCCCATACCAAATTCAGCACGGCGAAATCACCTTCGTTTTCACGTGGACTAAAATGCTTTAATTTGTCCAACGAGGCATATAATTCATCATGAGGAAAATCGTTCAAGCTTGCCATCTCCTATACACATTAAAACATCCACTTAATATAATAAAAGGCATAAAATGGAACAATTTACCTAATCTGAAGCTAGCCATCTAACAGGCAGCTAGAGAACAAAAACAAATTGTAAAAAAGCAGCATTATCCTAATTAGCAAATTCCATCTAAACACACGCCAATCAAACAACAATTGGTATATCATATTTTCACTGGCTGTAAGTGTTCTCATAATAAGCCTAAAGTCAAGTTAAAAAAGTGGCCGATTTGATGTTGCTTGACTAACCAATGTCGACTATCCTACTTTTTCTCAACTAAAATGACTTGTATCGACCAAAATTTTAAACTTATAGAAAAAACTAAATGACGTTCACGGGCAGTCGCGCAGGTAGATCGATTTACGTTATCCTCGAGCTTTAATCCAAATATTTTTTCCAGAAAATACTTTTAGGAATAAAAGAAAGCCCCCATCAAGTACAAGTACTGGTAATTGTAATGTTGGGCCAAAATAAGAATTAAATCAAAAACACATTTATTAGAATAATACTCACAAGTGATTTAGCTAACTGACGGTAACACACACCTTACAATACGCCGTTACAGAAGCCGAAGAACAAACCCTAGCTACAGCTATAACCTGAAACAAACAGTACGGACGCGGTGGTTTGATCTTACTTCCTCTGAATCTTACAAAACTCTCATCCACCTAACATAAATTTTCTTACTCCCTCCGTCCCATATTAAGTGTCCATTTTTGACTTTTAAAAGTTTTTTTTTTTTTCAATTTTGACCTTAATTATTTCTTTTTATGTTATATGATACTCAATGCAAAATATATAAATGGATAGAGTTTCGAATGTATTTTTCATTGGTATAATTTTCAGTAAGCATTATATAACATAAAGAAAAATATTTACGGTCAAAGTTTATGAAAAAAGAATTCAAAAAGTCAAAAATGGACACTTAATATGGGACGGAGGGAGTATGATATAAAGAACTCGAAACCTACTAGGACAAATGGGCCTTTAAAAACATAACGCCCCAACTAGTTTCAATTGGCCCAATTAAAGGTGAGCATGCTTCGGTTTAGTTCGGTTTTTGTATAAAACCAAAACCGAACTGAAAAATTTTGATTTTTGGGTTTTAGAAACCATTCGGGTCGTTTTGGTTTTTCGGTTTTTCGGTTTCAATACGATTTATCGAGCTTTGCTTTTACAAAGTCGATTTTGAATATAGCATAAATCAACACCTCAAAAGCTTTAAAGAAACAATCTAAACAATGAAAAACAAAACACATAACAATGACAATAAGAAAACAAATGACCATATAAAATCCTAAAAAAATATGTTTATGTGTTATAAAGCAACACAATAAGAACGATAAAAACCTAACAAATACAAAAAACTCCTAAAAGAGAACTTATTATGTGTCCTTAATGGCATGCTCAAAAAGCATATGAAACAAAGAGTAGTTACTCGACATGATATAGTTAATCTATCGGAGCATATTCATCGTCCCTTAGCTTCAATCAAAACTTATTTTTGCTCCCATGTTTATAAAGATCGGTTCGGTTTATATTGGTTTTTTTTAATGCTAAAACCGAATCGAACCAAAAACTTTGGTTTTTTCAAAATTCAAAAACCGAACCATCGGTTTTTCAATCGGATTCGGTTTTGTAGGTTTTGGTTCTTTGGTTTTTTTAGGTTTAGGTTCGGTTTTTTAGTTTCCTACATAGTTATTAGTAAACTAGTCAAGTAGTCATTATAGCCAGCAAGTCATTGGTTTGTTTGTAAGAAACTAGAGAGTTAGTGACGTTGATAGAATTTATTTTTCTTTCAATATATCTTTACTACTTTATAAAGCATTTAGCCCATTCTAATTTTAGAAGTCTTAAAATTTTTGAGTAAAAAATATTTCTTCTTTGGGAAAGCTTATACATACACGTTTTTAAAACTTGTAACTGAAAATTAAAATGTCTTTATTGTAGTCAGTTTCGTAACAGCTCAGTCCACTTCAACGTTTGTAACAGCCCATTAAGTAACATTAAATCCAATCCAGTGACATTTATATATATCCGCAAACATACAAAACACACAAACACATGACCTCTCCATTGATATATATCCCCACAGTTACACCACCACCATACCTCTCCATCCCCACAGTTACACCACCAACACCGCACCTCTCCATTGATATAAAGCATTTAGCACCCAATCTTGAAAAACTAGGAATGTTGAAAGTTAAAAATAATTTAGGAAATGTAGTATAGATAATTGATTGGTATAAATGGTGGTTAATGGTTATGATCAATGCTAAGTTTGTAACCATCGACATATAATTATGTATAAATGCCTTTCGAGTTACAAATCTTATGATCAATGTTATTTATGATGGAGTTACAACTCTTATGATAAATGCTTTTATGATGGAGTTACAAAATAACACATATATAGGCATAAATACACACTTGATTCACATGTATATGCACACACGATCCACATAAAATTCAGATTTGATTAACATCTATTTGTGCATCTACACACATGATTCACATGAAATCATATATCTCATCAACTTCTCATTATGTATTCAGCACTAATATTGTTTTTATTATGATTTGTAATCACAAGTACAACTTGCTGCAGAAGGTAGATTGTGCATACTAGCTTCATGTCGGTTTTGATTTTCTATAGTCAAAGAATAGTCCAAGGTAAATCTTGAACCATAATATGTATATTATCTTTGGAAGATTCGAGCAAAAAAAGAATAGGGTAATCTGTTATTGATTCCATATGTTTTTTTAACTGTTTATGCATTCAATTCGTGATGAGTTACCTAACTCCATGCATGCGTGCATGGATAAATGTTGAAGCAGTCTCAAGAGTTGAAGAAAAACACACACCATGACTGCTATTTGCCGCCTCCAGGTATGTTACAATTACACATGTTTTTATTTTTATGTTTGATTCAATGTATTAACTTTTAACCTTTTTTTCAGCGACAACTCTCTTTACTGAATAAGAAAACTCGATTGTACGATCTGCTTCAAAAAGCACAGATTTCGCAAAAAGCTTAAAGAAATTGGAAATAAGTTTAGAGCTATAATTAAGGGTATAATCATTAAGAGTTACAACATTGATGCTTGCAATCAACCATCTCCGGAACAATATCGACACATGCTCTTTTTTTGGCACGTGAATACGAGATATGCCCATGATGTTCTTTTTTTTCTTTTTTTTTTAAATTAGTTATTTTTAGTATAAATGGTGGTTAATGGTTATGATTAATGCTAAGTTTTGTAACCATCAACATTTAATTGTGTGTAAATGCCTTTATAGTTTCACTTATAAAAAAAATCTTCTTATGATCAATGTTATTTATGATGGAGTGACAACTCTTATTATCAATGTTATTTATGATCAATGTTATTTATGATGGAGTTACAATTCTTATGATCAATGCTATTTATGATAGAGTTACAATGCTATATACTTGGCTTAAAATGACAAAGTGACAAATTTTCAAGACCGGAATTGATCTTTATAGAACAAGATTTGTGCATCGCACCAACCCTGACTACATTATAAAGAGTTTGGCACCCTTTTTTGAACGTTATACGAAATATTTACCACAATATAGCATATCGTTAATTATCTGCCGCTAAGAATTCCCAGTGTTATGCACGGGTACTCGTTTATTTTAACTTATGTTTCAAAGATGCTACTTATGTTCCTTTCTTTCGTTTGGACCTTACGATTATTTGGATATGAAATACTTTGTTTTGTTATTGCTTAAAGTTATTTTAATTTAAATTATCATTCGTTTGTAAAGTTGTTGTTAAAAAAACGTTTAACCGAATAACATTTGCTCGTCGTAAAATATAATCACAGGGTACCCGCTGTCGCATTATGCGGGTACCCTGCTAGTAAGTTACAATAACAATAACCTTGTAAGTATTAACATTAAATTTATGGTTGTATATGATCGTGTCTATATAGTAATAACAAGTGGGTTTGCTCGCGCTCCATTGCGAGATTGTTAGTGGGCGTTGTTTTCGGCTGGACGTGAGAAGGGTGTATTTTTGTAAATTGCCAAAAAAAAGTTAACGGTGGTTAAGTAACAACCGATCCCAGGGACTATTTTTGTAAAAAAAATTAAAAAAGTAAACTAACGGTCGACGTCCATTCTTACGTGAACCAGTTTCTTTTTACTTAACAGTCGTTAGTGGGGGGATGGCGTATTTTGTAAATTTTTATAAAATGAGGTTAGTTTTTGTAATTTGACACATAGTGCGATGGGTATTTTATAAATACCTGAGGGGCTATTTCGTAAATACCGGCGGGTTGCGGGTGAGTTTTCGGGTCGGAAAAATGGGTCAGACCGGACGGGTCGACCTGGCGTATTAAATGCACCCGGGTCGGGTCGACTCGGTGCATTTAATGCAACCCGAATGCAAAAAACATTCCCTATAATTGTATGTTTATATAATGGTCGACTATACACGTTTTTGTAGGAAAAAATGTTGACATAATTAAGTAAGAAAGAATAATAAATTATGGTTTATTATTGTGTCAAATTTAGGATATAATGTTTTGTTTCATGTTTAGACAAGCTTTTTATTTAGTCTATTGGTATGTTTTAATATATACTTTAAAAAAACGGACAATTAAAACCATTCATACAATTATAAAAAAACAAACAATATTATTTCATTCAAATTCAGTCTTAATGACCGCATCTTTTCAGTAAGACGTGGTAGTCTGATTTAGACTCAAAAAACATCTTAGTGAAACAAACACACCCTTAATAAAGAATAATGATTTTATAAAATAATGAAAGATTAAAATATCATTTACTTTAATAATAATCCGCCATTTTTATAAAAAAAAGCTTTTTTGTTGTTGTCTGAAAATATTTGAGATAGAGAAAGTAAGAAGAGGCTAATTCTTCTAGAGTATGTAGAGTGTATTTGTATTAACTGTCCATTAACCGACTTCACATGTCATTCCGATCATAATACAATTCGCTAAAGAAATCATTGCAAGCCCGATACACACCGATACACCACCAACAGGAGTAGATGCAATGGTAGAGGCTATGCATCATCTAACTCGCGTGACCCTCATTCGTTGAAGTTTTTCAGAAATTAACTAGAAACCTAGTACATATCAGACATCCAGAAACTTCATAAATGTAATTAGCGGACCTCGGATGAGAAAGAAACGGTAGTAACTAAAGGCATGACGGAACCACCGACTAACCATTTCTAACCTATGATTTTGGGGTTATAAGACAATTGGGCAATATTTAACATTTATCGCTTATCAGCCATATCTTATGGATTGTGCAAAGTCCTTTCAATCAATCTGTATGTCTACTATATAAAGAGAAAACACATTTGCTCATAAAATCTCAAAGTGAAAAATGTGAAATTACTAATCCACCTATACTCCCCATTCATTCCGATATCACACATTACATCCATATACTTTCCTTCCATGACTACTTATAAGCTAAAAGTTTGACACAGTCAACAATATTCATACACGAAACACTTAACGGCAATTTGACAACTATAATTATTTGTCACTTTAAATTTCCAACGCTATGCGCATGTACTTGCCTAGTATAAATAAAAAGAAAATGGAAACATTAAAACCTTAGAGGTTATCTGTTTGGCAATTTCAGAACCATGTTCAGTTCAACAAAACTAATCCCAAATCTAGGCCAATACAGAACTAACTAAAAATTTAGCTCATTAGGAGTGAAGTATTGAAGTCCATAAATCAATTTTTCAGTGTATACTTCTTTACTTTTGTTTAAGTAGTATTTTTTTTAACAGCAGCTTTATTAAACGACTAGCAATGAGCTAGAATTAGACAATTATAAGATACGGGTTTTTGAGCCAATCGATCCATTTGAACGAGGCTTTACATCTAAACTTACACCAATAATAAGAATTAGAAACAATGTTATCAAAAATCCTCGCCTGTGAAGGAGTATCCTTCTCGAAAAGAATCTTGTTACGGAACATCCAAACCGACCACCATAAACAATAGAAGATGCCTTCGAACACCGCTTTGAGATTTGCCTGAAGCCTAAGAGATACCAACCAAGTGTACCATTCTTCATAAGAAGAAACATCAACGTAATCCACATTCCACCAAGACGATATTTTCCGAGCCAACTGTCTAACCAAATTACATTGGAAAAAAATATGACAAGAAGATTCCGCCCCACTGTTACAAATAGGGCAAACTATCGAGTCAATTTCAATACCGCGACGAGATATATTCATTCTAGTGGGCAGGCCATCCATTTTTATTTTCCAAGCCATGATGTTCACCTTAAGAGGCACAGATTTAACCCATCTCGTAGCCGAGTGAATAACAGGAAAACAATTAGCATCAATCACTTGCCGAATAGACTTCACCGAAAACTCCCCTGAATTTTCAAGCGACCAAACGTACCTGTCAACAGCAGATGAGAGGGTAATCGTGCTAACCAACCTGGAGAGATTGTCGAGTTGAAATTCTTCCACACCACTTCTCGGATTCCGACGAAAGGAGTTAACTAAACTGTAATCAATCAGTTTCGTGTGAATAGTTACATTCTGATGCCTCTCCAACGCGTACAGACGAGGGAATACATCTTTCAGAACGCCTTCATTATGCCATTTGTCTTTCCAAAAACTAGTATTGTCTCCATTTCCTATCTTGATCCGAATATAATCAAATATGTTGACACCTTGATTCTGTAACTTCTTCACTTCCTGCACAATAGAGGTCCACGTAGATCGAAAACCCCTTCTCACATCAGTGATCAAACCCCCCTCAGGACCATGAATGGCCTTAATCACTCTAGACCATAACAAAGATTTATGTGCAAAAAATCGCCAAACCCATTTGCACATTAAGCCTCTATTAAGCGCATAAAGACTGGAAACCCCCAAACCCCCTCTTTCTTTAGCTGTGAGAACCTTGTTCCAATTCACCCATGATGCTTTTTTACTTCTAGGATCGTGACCATGGAAAAAATGACTCCGAATGGATTCCAGCAAATGGAGAACACTCGAAGGGACTTTATATATAGACATATGGAAGATCGGCGTCGATCCTAACACCGATTTAAGAAGAGTAAATCGACCACCAATAGATAACGTTTTTAACTTCCAATTCGACAAACGGGACTTGATTTTAACAATGACCTCTTTCCAAGCGTGCACTCTAGACATATTTTCACCAACTTTCGTACCTAAATAAAGGAAAGGAGTATTGAGAACAAGGCACCCAAGTTTAGAAGCCGCACTCTTAATTCTGTCAGCGTCCACGTGAATACCCATAATCTTGCTTTTGCACAAATTTATCCGAAGACCAGAGACACGATAAAAGCATTCCATCACATGAACAAGGGTGTCAATATTAGAATCATTCCATTGCCCAAGAAATATTGCATCATCCGCATAGAATAGATGTGAAATATTTAGCGATGAGCTAAGCTTAATACCAGTAAACATGCCCACGTCCACCACACGTTGAAACGATATATGTAAGCTTTCCATTACAAGGATAAATAAAAAAGGGGATAGCGGATCACCTTGCTTTAGACCTTTGTAGAATTGGAATTCCTCCGTAGGACTCCCATTGACAAGAATTGAGCCTTTAGACGAATTAAGGCAGTTTTGAATCCATCCTCTCCATTTGATACCAAAACCAAATTTTACCAATATATCATCCAAGAAATCCCATCGAACCGAATCGTATGCTTTCTCAAAGTCGACTTTGAAAATAAGGGATTGTTTTTTCCTCCTACGACACCATTGCATAATCTCATTAAGGATAAATGGACCGTCAAGGATTTGTCTCTCCCGATATGAAAGCCGATTTGATACCTTATTTATAATATCCCCAAGAACACAACAGACGATTAGTCAAAATTTTGGCGAGAAACTTATATATCTCCCAATCAAGCTAAAGGTGCGAAAATCCTTACCATGTATTGCATCGTGATTCTTTGGGATCACAGCAATAAACGTCGAATTACAATCCCTAGAACCCCTTCGGATTTCACTCACATGTGAAAAAAATACTTAATCGCCTCAAAAACATCGTTTTCAATAGTCGACCAAAAGTGTCGATAAAATCCAAATGTGAAACCATCTGGACCCGGTGATTTGTCTGTTCCGCAATCCCACACCGCCCTTTTGACCTCTTCTTTAGAAACCATACACTCAAGGTCTTTCTGCTGATCAGTCAAAAGTGAATTCGGAAAAGCATATCAATAGAAGCATTCTGATCCGGAGGCTATACAATACCTGTTTCGAAAGTGCTGAAAGAATTCCTGTTTCCACAACTCGGATTATCAAGTCCACGTTCCATTTATCATTATACCCCGAATATTCAATTGGCTACGTTTCTTGTTAAGCATGCCATGAAAAAACTTTGTATTCTCATCTCCTTCTACATACCATTTGATCTTAGCCTTTTGAGCTACTTCCGAAGCTTGGGCCTTATTCACTTGCTGTAATTTACCAAGAATCTCCAAACGGTTGTTAACAATCTCGTCTAAATCCATTACCTTTATCAATCAATTCATACCAGATCGTAGATTCTCTGAAATTATAACAGAACCTTTTGGAAATGTTTCTGTAATCTGCATACCAAGCTTGGATTTTTCACCTGGGGAAGCTTTATAAACTTACCACACAAGTACGCAATTAGCATTTGAATCATCCCCAGAGAGCATCTTCCCAAGAATGTAACAAATTTATCCAAACCATCCCCATCAAACCAAAAGTGAAAAAACCAAAACGGAGTCGGGCCATAATCAAAAAGATGCTTCAACGAAGTAAAAATAGGCGATGATACCGAGAGAAATCTATCGAGAGTAATAGCACTTATATTAGGACGTGTGTTGAAAAAATTTCCGAAACGAGAAACCGTATCCAACTGCTCATTTTAGAACGGATTTGTGGCCACCAAGTATATGCAACTTTCCACCAAGAGGAACCTCTTCAAGACCTGACGTAATAATAAAATTATTAAAAAAATCCCGACCATGAGCATTGAAATTCGATTCCAAATCTGTTCGATTTGTAGCTAACATCGTAAATCTCCCATCATCCACAAGCTCACCGCGGCCTAATGTTCCGATACATGAGAAAAAAATCTCCAATAGCCGTCTTATCTCTAACCACATCATGTGGCGCATATACATAACAATATAAGATATCCATCTCCCGATTTAGATCCACACACCAACGATACAATGACAAAAAAATCCACACAGTAACACTGGCCTTACATACAACAATTTGGGTCCCCAAATACAAAGAATCCCTCCCAACGAATTACCAATAGAGACACTATGAACGTAATTCAAAGTTTACATTACCCAACAAAAGTCTCGACACTAAGTAAATCAATAGACTCATTTCGAGTTTCTTGTAACCCCACAAACTCACATTATTCTATAGCACAACTTCCTTTACCAATCTTTTTTTTAGCCTTTGGGGTCGAGGCCTGAACAATTTAAAGACAAAAATTCATCTATTAACCCTGTACCCACCATGTGATTAAATTAAATTTGGTAATATCATACCGCACACCCATACCATATTATACCCCCTTGTTATACCCACCTTCACAATTCCTCCATGACACTTAAGAACAATCTACCAGTACTGGTATTTCAGACATCTTAAATTTCCTTGAACCTGTAGAAATAGTTTTAGCACCATCACTATTTCTGTTATCATCACGTTCCAAACCTGATGGCATCAGACCATTATCACCAATTACTGATTATCACTTATATACTAACCTGAGCATCCTTTGACTTAGAACCAGGTCTTTTCACACTAGAGTAAAGAAAACAGGAGGAAAATTTGAGGCTCAGATTCTCATCATTAGACCTCCCGAATTACATCAGATTAACTTTGTTTTATTTAGAATTGAGTATAAACCAAAAGGAACCTCCGACTCTCTACTTCATGCCATCAGAAAATTCAAACTTGTTTCAGGCACCTTAAAAGCACCATTTACCCTCTCCATCAATTATGTAAACCAAGATCCGACTGTTCACGAATCATGTGATGAATTCCTGTTCAAAAATGATCATCATCCTCTTCGTCTTCCGGAGAACTCGGGTATCCAGCGGTAGCATTCCTTTAGCTCAGAATCCAAGCACTATTATCCTTTGAAAATAATTTTCAAAGTTTTCACATATGTTTGAACATATCTACGTGTTAATGCATATCCTCCTTGAATGAAAACTCATCTCGTCAAGGTCATCAACATCCATATTTCATCCCACCACTTTGTAGCTATCTTTTTTAAAACTTTTTTTCCTGACCAAAACATAAAAGAGATTCCTTCAACATCCACCCATGCAATTCTAAACCCTCAGGAGTGAAGTCCATGATAACGCTTGACCGTAAACACCGAAAACCAAGACCCACGCCTTACATTGTCCCTAAATAAGTTCTTTTTGCCTTATTGTACGAATTCAAGTAAAACCCATAATCTCTCCATAACGAACAAATATGTTATCAAACCTCGTTACACAGAACCTACTTAAGTTTGATAGTGTACCCCAACATCCGTTATACTCTACAATCAATGAATTAGATAAATCCTTGGAAATCAGACAATCTTTCTTTCAGAACATGACAGGAGAAGATCCTACTCTTTACGCATAATTAGTTCCTTTCAATACATAACAAAAGAGTTTCTAGAATCAAAAGTACCTGCATCTTTGCTAGGATCATAAAAAGTATTCTTACGACCCTCGATATTTTCTCTGATTAGCATCTTGATCTGATCCATCTTCCTGATCCCGAATGAACCTTGCAATATTGCATGGGAGTTATGCAAACGATTCAACCAAATCCGTACAAAAATAATAACAATCTCTCCACATTGAACACATTTATGAAGCGAACAAACCCAAAATCGCTTGCCGTAGCTTTCAATCTCGCATAAGGAATAAAAGAGACTAAACAACGTGTTCATATTGTATACAAGAATGAAACAGTCCTAGGCTAGACAAATCTCCCCGGAAAATTCGAAAACAAAAATCTGATGGTGCAATCTTAAGCACATCGTCCTCCTTCGATCTAAAGCTCCCCATCAAAAAAAAAAAATTGGATTGAAGGGAGGTCTATGACCAACGATTACAAGTGACAATCAATGGAGGTAAAATCTGGGGATAAATAGTGGCAATGAATTATTGGAAACGGAAATGGATCGATTTGGGGAGATAACTCAGATCTATATAACTAAACCCTAGATGAGAATCCCGCTTAACACGCTCGATATGAGAGTAATCAATCAATGATTAATCTTAATTTCAGGGGTTATAACAGGATTCAAACAAAATGGAAGAAGAAATTCAGATCAAAGATTTTCATTTAAGTAGTATTGGGTGTTGATACAATGTTTTAATCCTAATAGAGCAGTTTGATGGAGTAAAACTGAGTTTTATCTATACTACATTATAAAGGAAAAACCACATTTTCTTGAATCTTGAATGTTGAAAAATCCTATACTTATCTAAGTAAACTTTGAAAAACTTCACGCCAATTAATTAAAATCTTAACAAAAAGGGTTCACGCCAATTAATTCATATAACAACAAAAAAAGGAAGGGTACCATGCATCTTAGGAAAAATAAAACTATTTTACCGCTAGGTTTTTCAATAAGTGTTTTTAATCCTGTCAGATCTTATTTTATTACACTATTTTGGAGAGACAAATTTGATTTAGGATTCTTGTGATTCATTTCGACACCATTTCTGATTATTATTAAATATAACAAGGATGATATTAAAAGTTACCAAAAAAATATAACAAGGATGATAGTAGATATACCTGATTATCAGCAACAACATCTGCAATTCTTTTCTTTACACCTGAACACAAACAAAATCCCCAAAATTAGAACCATATCTTGAACCAAAATATCCCTTACTGGGAAGTGATTTAGTCACGGACAAAATTTATTCATCCACGGAATATGAAAATGAAATTACATGTCTACCCCTAACATGTGTTTACCGTTAATTTTTCAGTATTGATCATTTTACATAACACATCCTGTAATCTTTGTTTGGTATTTCTTGTCACTTTCATCTACCGTTTATTACTGGCTCATGGTACAAGTTAATCTTTACATCTTATTTAATCTTAGCTCTGTAAGTGTTCTATCGCAATATCATAATCATGAAGAAAGTTGTTAGTTTTTTTTTTCTTTTCTTTTCAAAACTTAGTTATTGCTGTAACTTATAACACTATTCTATAGGCTTAATCAAAGTGAGTAAACGTTAAAAATAAACTTTTCAGTGCCAAAAAGACATTGCAACGATGAAAACGTAATGACATTTGTTGTAATTATTGTTGCATTCTATTTTGTTTTGTAATGATTTGTGTTTTAATTCGGTTAGAAATGGATAATAATTTTTTACATGCAAGCTTGCTTTTGAAATTAATCGGATATCCAGTTACCCGTATTATCCATCGGATGTGAATGTGGATAGACGATGAAAAACTAAATGGATATCGATATCGATATGAATGACGAAAAAATAAATGGATGTGGACACAACTTCGCCCGGTCCATATCTGATCCACCGCCTTTCTAAGCATTGTCATTCGTTATGAAAAGCAAGAACATTACTTAGATCTATTTTATAGTTAAGACAATAATGAAAGATTTCAACAAATACGATTTTTGCTTTGGAAGTAAAAATCAAAGGATTAAATAGTGAAAAAGAAAATGCAATAATGTTAACGACAAACATAAAAAAAGACGGATGTAATAAAACATTGAGGGTAGTTGTGTAATTTCAATCATATTAGATGTGGATGAATTAATTTGGCTATGTGGAAAAATCACCTCCCTACAAGCAAAGAAAGTGAAACACCCTGCCGATTAACAATTAAAAACAATGTTTTAAAACCCGATTTTTTAATTGACCCGGTTTATTAGCCGGTTCACCCGGTCACCGGTTTAACCGGTTGAACCGTCGAGTCAAACCGGTTTTATACATATGTATATTTTTATTCATATATTAAATATGTGGTGTTGTATGATCAAATAATTTATCTTAGGTTTAATTGAACCGATACTAGATATTGAGTTTTTACTAATTAGCTTTAGTTTTTAGTTTTAACATTCATAAAATTATAGCAAAGATTTGCAATAATAATTAACTTATGATTTCAATTTGTAATATACTATAGTAAGACAATATCGGTGTGTTTTAAGTTAGTTTTAACTCTATTTTAATAAACCTTAGCAATCATCACCATTTTAATTTGTCAATTAAACTTGTGAATATTAATGAAAAAAAAAGTTTTTGTTAGATTAAAAAAAAAAGTAATGACCCGGTCGAGTTTATCAAACCGGATCAACCCGGGGCAACGAAAAACCGACAGTTTAATCCGATTATCAAATACGCGAAAACCCGGTCACTTCCGGCCCGGTCTATGAGCCGGTTCACGAGTCAACCAGTTTAACCGGCCGAGTCAACCGGGTTTTAAAACATGGATTAAAAACACAATTGAAACGCTATGCCAAAACCAACAATAAACAATAAATGCACCGAAGTCCCAAAGACATGTACAGTAGTAAAAAAGTAGACGTGCCACATTTGAAACCATACCCTCGACACTTTTCATACTTCTTGACCAAAAACCCATCCACGACAACAAACTCACCCACTCCTTCCTTATAAAAACCAAACACCCAAACCAACACAAATCCTTGAACCAACCCATCTAAACACAAAACACAATTAAAAAACAATGGTAGGTGTTGTAAATGAGCAAAATGAAAACAACAATCCAATGGTGGTGATAAATAAACTGAAATTCACATACCCAGGGATCGATGGTCACCCTCCACCAGGGTCAGTCCCTTTGATTGAAGATTTGAGTCTAAGTCTAAAGGGTGGTGAAAGATGTCTTTTAGTTGGGTCTAATGGAGCTGGGAAGACTACTATATTGAAGATATTGGGAGGGAAGCATATGGTGGAGCCTGACATGGTTAGGGTGCTTGGTCGATCTGTTTTTCATGATACTTCCTTGACTTCTTCTGGTGATCTTGCTTATCTCGGTGGTGAGGTACTAATTTCTCTTCATTATTTAAGTAATGCTTGTTATGTGATTATTTTTTCAAGAATGGTGTATCAATGTATACATTGCGTGTTTTGATATGAGTTTATATCTGAATGGAAATTATAGTTTTTTTAAGGCTTATGAGCTTATTTGATTTCAGTTTATATCTCATAAGCCCCAATGTTATGGCTTATTTTGAGACTTATGGGCTTATATAAGTTCATCATAATTCATATCATAATAAACTTAAATGAGCCCACAAGTCTCAACAATGTTGAGAGCTCGAGCTCGGCTCGTTTATATTTTAGAAAGCTCGAGCTCTAGCTCGGCTCGTTTCGAGCCTTGAGGGTTGAGCTCGAGCTCGGCTCGTGTATAATATATAAAGCTCGAGCTCGGCTCGGGCTTGGCTCGTTTGTAATGCACTTGTAAAAAATAAAGCTTCTCTTCTTAAACTTACTTATTGGAGCTCATTTATCTAAAGCTCGTTTATTCTTTTGAGTTCGTTTAGGCTCGCGAGCCTAGCCGAGCTTTGTATACAAAGCTCGGGCTCGGGCTCGTTTATTAAATGAGCTTCAATTTAGGCTCGAGATCGGGCTCGAGCTCGTTTAGGCTCGACTCGTTCGAGCTTTTTACCGATCCGATCCCGAGCTTTTCACGAGCAGCTCGGCTCGTTTCCACCCCTACTCAACATAAGCCGAAAAACAATTAAGCTCATAAGCCACATATAAGCTTAAACAAACACCGTGTTTGTTTAAGCTTATTTTTTGGGTTTATGAGCTAATCGCATTTCGGGTTATGTTTCATAAGCCCAACATTTTCGGCTTATTTTGAAACTTATCGGTTTAAATAAAATTGTTATATCATAATGAACTTATATAAACCCGTAAGTTTCAAAATAAGCTAGAAAAATTGGGCTTGCAAAACATAAGCCAAAATACGATAAGCTCATAACCCCAAAAATAAGCTTAAACAAGGAAAGACATAATAAGCTGGAAAAATTGAGCTTCTAATGTGATCTAAAGTCAAATAAGCCTATAAGCGCGAAAAATAAGCTAATCAAACACCCCTTAAATTTGTTGTTGAGATTGTGATTTTTCTGCATATTTGGGGTCGAGGTAATCAGCTTTGGTTAGGCATTCAGAATTACAGATAAGTAACTACCTAATATTAGGGTGTTTGGAAATGCACATCCAAACACCTCTATATTTGATGTCTGGTACTCTGGTTTTAGGGTGTTTGGATCTTACTTAAAATGATTATTGGACGGCCAAGGACATGATTTCTATCATTCCATGATAAATGTATTTTTGTTAGTATGCCGGATCATTAGGTGATTTTTCATTTACCAAATTACTCAACTACTAAAGAATTAGGAAAGCCAATGTTTGTTATGTTTGTCGAACAATGCGGCACATCCAAATGCGCTATTAGTAGATAATGAGAAAGTAAGCTGAAAATTCACTTGTTCTTCCCGTAACGAAACATAACTTCCGTTTATAATGTTCTATCATTGATTTGTAAAATGAGAGTATGAGACCTGTCTGTTAATTTTACACACCTGACCAGCGTCTTTTGATTGCACATTGTTGCAAGTGTGTAGTATTAGCTAGGAAACCTCATGATATGGATAACCAAACATTCGTTCTCACAGATGTCTGTTTGGTTCGTTCGATATGGTTATGTCCATAAGGCATAAGCAAGCCTGACGAGTTTTCATTATATGAAAAGAAAACAATTTTGAATAGAGAATTTATAAGAAATATACATTGTGACCAACCGTAAACTAAGTTGGTTATTTATAGGATCCAAACAATGGCTGATCTAGAAATTTCCACCAGGGTAAGCGCACATGTTCTGTACATTTTTAGGCCATTAGATACAAACTAATTTGAATTGATAGGTAAATTAATAGGAATTATCAATTATGCATGGTCCTTGTTAGGTTCCGTTAGTTTGGGCTTAGGCTATAGCATTTTCTTTCAGCTGAGAGTAGGATAGTAGAGCACTTAAGAGCTCAAGTATAGCTAACTTAGAGTTTTACTTTACGAAAAAGTTTATTCAATACTAGTAGTATTTAACACATGTTTAGATCCTCATAGCTAGAAATGGTTGAATGTTGAAAACCTGCAGGTCCTATTCCGATTAATAATCTGTTAAACTTGGTTCAATATAGTAATCGTTCAAGAAGATCTAGTAGTAGTTAGGTTCACAGAGTCGCAAATGGTATCTTGATATAAAAAAGAATCACATTTTATCAAGTTATACTGCATCCAAATCTCATCAAGTATTGTTTTGATCCTGTATAGAGAGTCAGATGCTGCAAATCTGTTGAACCAGTTTGCTCTGTTTTCCCTTGTTCCTTCATAAAATGTATGGACCTACTCACATTGATGATAATTAGTAGATCGAACTTTTGATTTGGTGTTCTGGCAAAAAGTTCTAAATAGCTGGAGTCAACATTAGATATGTTCTGTAGTTTATTGGTTGCTATTGATAAATTGCAAGCTAGAAGCCTAGAACTAGTATTCCAATTGTCTCCATTGCTGCTTATTGATAGTAATTGCTTTTTTTGTTTACTTCTGTTTTTCTTCAAAGTTCTACTCATGTCGCTTTTAAAACTCATCCAAACACTTCTAGATTAGTGGTTTCATCTACTAACGTGGATGAGAAATTTCACATTTGATCTTAAACTGGAATCCAATTTTCATTTGTTGGTCTTTGGCAGGGGTATCTTGATGTAGTGAACAGGCGTACCGTTGCAGAGCAAAGCCTATTACCGTTCAAGACTTTTATGACGTTGAATGCTTTTAAATTGTAATTTCATTAGACCAGTTGTAGTTGGGATCACATCAGTAGCTTTTAGTGGTAGGACTTTTGATTTGGTGGTCTGGTAAAAATTTCTAAAAAAGCTGGAATCGCTCGCAGTAAATACAAACATAAGATATGTTTAGTAGTTTATTGGTTGCTATTGATAAATTACAAGCTAGAAATAATATATCAATTGTTTCCATTGCTGCTTATTGATAATAATTGTTTTTTATCCACAAGACTCCTTATTTTTGTTCTTATAAAAGGGTATTTTGATGATTAGCTATTGATTCAGCCAATGCTTTCACTTTTTATGAGACAGAGAGAGTTTGTGTTTTTTTTGTTCTAATAGTTGTTTGAATGAACAGTGGAGAAGGGAAGTTGCTTTTCTCAGGTTTTAGATGTTGATCTCTCATGGAGGATGCACAAGGTATCTGAATGTGAGCGAAGAAAAGTACAAATATACATGGGCCTTCTAAAGGAATTCAAGGTATTAGCTTAGTTGAAAATTGTTTACCTGAGTTATATAATCTGATGATATTAATTTGGGTCCATGGCTCCATGTTATTTTCCTTTTGTTTTGACTTTTGACGGAACGTTAATTTAGATAAGTTTGACAATTGTTCTAATTTGTTTCATGGTATGGAGTATTAGATTGTCATATTCCTTTTTGGCAACATTGACCATATGCAGCTAGAGGAAGATTTGATACTTGTGTTAAGTTAATCTTGTGCTACCAATTTACGTGTGTAGGTTCTTCTTCTGAACGAAATTACGGTTGATCTAGATGTTCTTGCTAGAGCAGATCTTCTGGCATTTCTAAGAAAGGAATGTGACGTGCGTGGTGCTACTTGTCCGCGTATATGCCGGACGGGCTAATAGCCCGAATGGGCCACACAAAGCCCAAGCGAACCACTCAAGCCCAATCGAATCATTCCAGACCAAGCAAGCCATTCAAGTCCGAAAGGGCCACAAAAGTCCGAACGGGTCATGAAGTTCCGAACGGGCACATGACGTCGGCCTAGTAAACAACAAAGCGCTGACTTCATTTCAGAGACCTACAGGGCAACAACATCAAAGAGATAACGTCACCATAAACACAGAAAGATAGTGACTACACGATAGACTATGACGTCAACTAAAGAGATGTCACCATCTAA